>CAJQZN010019031.1:0-12825 GCA_907164685.1 Colias eurytheme | reverse complement strand
GTTTAAACATATTATCATGATATCACCTTCGGGGGAGGAGCTGTGAACCTTTATTTTTCTTACATATTCCGTGTACTACGACAGCGTACAATCTAAAGACTCATGTTTAAATGTTGGTTTCGAGTAAGCCATGCTATTATCTAGCTTTACAAAATAAAAACTATGTCATTTACGTAATTTGGGCAGAGAAACAGTTTAATGAATTTAGTAGTATAAAGACAAATTTGAAACAGCGCCATCTATGAGATTTCGTAAAAATCAAATCAATTTACATGTTATCACTACTGAACAACTGTTGAAAATTAATAATTTAAATATAATCATGTTATTTATTTAACTCTATAACCCATATCTTCCCTTCCCTATAAGGTGCGCTTATATTTCGTGTGAATATACTACATTTTTAAAAGTGAGGGTAGATGTTTATTATTTTAAGTCAAACTAGACACCATTACAATTAATCTAATATTGATTGTGTTCATTGGTTACATTTTTAATCTTCGTGTTTTATAAATTTATAAAGAATAGAAAAAATTCGATCACGAGGCGGGACTCGAACCCACATAATTTCGTGATCGAATGTTTCTATTCTTTATAAATTTATTATTTATAAATTTATATTTATAAAGCATTTGAATAAATAAATAAATAAATAAATAAAATTAAAATAAATGTCATAAAACCTAAAATTAAAATAAATGTCATAAAACCAAAAATATCAAATTCAATCTTCGTGTTTTGTGAATTTTCACCATGCGTTCCCACAAAAGGTAAGTTGTTACTTTTATAGGTATTTATTTTTATAATGATAGCAATTCATGTTTTTTATTGGTTTTATAATGGTTTTATATTACACTTTTAGAATGAAATAATAAAATGATGAATTCTTTTTGACTTTTACAAGATTTTGAGGTGCGTTGGGAACAGTAGTTTGTTGATAAAATTTTATTTGTAAGTAGCTTTTTTTATTGATTTACAATTATTAACGTTTGATTTTTTATTTACAGATTCAATGTTCATAAAATTATATCGCCTTTGGAAGACTATTTCTGCTGACAATTTTACAACACCACTTGAAAATTGATGATTTGATGATGAAGATAGTGGCAGCAAGGATTAAGTGGAAATTAGTAATCATCCGCTTCGTCAATTTTTGACTGAAGTTAATGTCCAACGTATGGTTCAATCATTGGAAGTATCTCGGGTAATTTTGGAGGATATTTTTCAGGAAGGAGAGGAGGGGCAGCCAACCACATATCAAACTACTACGTTTTAGTACCGAAAAAAATGTTATTGCCAAATGAAACATAAATTTTGCACTCACAACTGTACAAGTTATGATTTTTATTCTGACTTTGCTGTTATCTGATTATAATATTTATCGTTATGGCTATCGAGGTACCGACCGTACTGGGATGAGAGTACATGATATTATACCTACTCATCATCCAGGATTGCTTAGAGCATTTTCACACTGAAAAAGATGTTTTCTTTGAATCGTAGTTGCTTCATTTATTTATTTTTAATCATTTTACATAATATGTTTTATATTTGCCCATTTTCATTATATTTTATAAATAAAATGGAACCAACATAACTTTGTTGTGTAGGTATCATTTCTCTATTAATAATCCGTAGGCATATTTTCCGAGCACCCCATTTAAGGTGCGGTCCTGAAATTATAAAAAATTAATGTATACTTTTGCCTAATATAAGCTCAAGATCATTTTTAGATAAAAATAACAAAAAGAACTTATTTATTAAAATTTAGTAGATAAAAGAAATTATGTTACGATTTTATAAGAAAACACAGTATATTTATTAGGCGGCGGTGATCTCTTCCAGGCAAAAGATATTCATCAGCTCAATAAAATTGAATAGTTGTTGTTAGTTATTCTTTAAATTCACTGATTGTAATGAGCATTTCCGCATGCAAGTTGTATCGTAGTTTAGATATATCATAGTTTTGACACATTACAGTTCCAACAAAACCCTCAAATTTTTGAGCAGAGTTGAGCAAGATAATTTAAAAAATGTGCTGTGTTAAGTATTATAGAAAAGGTTAGTTCGTTGATAATTATCATTTCTTCATCATTTACATCAATTACATGGGTGTTGTTAAATGTTAGTAAAAATAAACTTTGACTGTTAATACTTTTGTTCAGTATTTACCTGTATGATTATTGCTTGGTACCTAATTAATATGTATATTTTCATGTCGTATAGCTAATTATAAACATAAGTGTGATGTGAAACTAGCTGGATTTATTTTTACACACTCACAGCCATATATTTTATATTAAAATAGTGTAAATCATAATATTTTTTCACAATTAAAAATATTTCCTTTCTGATGGTGTTGGCATCGAATTAAACCGCGCTGACGTTTCGTTCACTAAAAGTGATGTTATGAGGACCGAATATGTAGCCGCCTCAACTTACGGAAACGAGAGTAACCTGCGTTGTCTGTTAGTTATTGTATAGTCGAATTTAACGTTACATGGAAATTGGAATCTAAATATATTATGTATACTTAGGTATATTAAATCTGTACATGAAATATATTTCCTAAATAACTATCACGGGGTGATTAGGGATCGACACTGATGCCAAAGAAGCAAACAGTAAAATTTTTGTCCGTATAACCGGTATAGAAACAAAAACTACTCGACGGATTTAAACGAAACTTGGTACAATTATTTTTCATATTCCTGAGCAGAGCAGTAACTCCATTTTTAAGCTTTCGTCGCGTGTGCAACCTTAATGGTTAAAGCTACACAGAAATCATGTATGAAAGAAATGTTCTCCTTATTATATAAAAAATATCTCCCGACATCATAAATGTCTATCTTTTATGGTTGACTCACAATAACACGTGTAACTTCCGATAGCTTAGGAGTTCGAAGCTTTCTGATTATATTTGTCTATAACACTCTCAGTCCGTTTTAACTCAATTTTTATTTTCATGCATCAGTGCCACCTAAAAAATCTTTAACTCGAAATTCGAGCAAAGCTAAGAAAATGAGAAATAAGAGTTCTCAAGAATCGTTAGAGGTATACTCTAGGCCGAAAACAACACGTGTTATGCCGAGAACCTGAAACCGCTTCACAACGAGAATTGCGGCTCACAGCTGACCGCGAACGGCATGTACTATCCCGTGAGACCGAAACCTTCACTGAGAGGGTATAACGTCTCACAGCTGATCACGGCCGTCACATTTTATCTCGAGAATCTGAAACTTTTACTCAATATGAAGACCGTTTGACAAATGATAGGGTGCACCATAATATTATTCGATCTCTTGAAGATGAACATGAGCATAAGCAATGACTAGAGTAGGGACGCGAATATTACAATTAATTGAGACAAAAACGATTATTAAGTTTGTTTAATGAAAGATTAAGAATTGAAACTATTCGGTCTCTGGAAACGGACGAATAGCGAGAGGCCCCTCTTACTGCAGACAGATTTCGCATAGTCTTAATGACTTAGAGGTAAACATAGAAGATCAATCTACGAATTCGGTGGTGGGGTCCGACAAATATAAAAGTGGGTTTTCTTATAACCTCACAATTGATTACAGATCATCTTCTGTATAGGCGATATTAACGTAGTATGTTATTTTTGTAATGCTTTAAAGTGGAGTAAGGAGTCGGCTTTCGTTTGAAGATACACCGGAACCTTTGAAATCACTACTTTTAGAGGAACATGACGTGCAATCTAAACAGTTCTTAGACAATATTCGCTCTTATAGTAGTGCGTTTCAAATGATCCTTTGGTGCTCAACAATTATCAGAAGGTCCTTTCATGCTTACTTTTAAGATACAAGGTCAAGTTTACCATTTGATAGGATCCCTTTTGCCTGAAGGCCAACCTAAGTTTCTTTAAATATATTTTGTATTCGACTACAACGAATAGTCGAATACAAGAATTATCAATATTTCTCGAATTTAAAACTGAACTCATTTCACAATTTTAGAACATGTTTCATCAGGTTAATTCGTATGTATGCAGTTTTAAATCGACATTAGAAGCTTTTCCTCAAGATGGTGATATTAATATAAGATTGTTATAAATGCCGATAGACGGACGTCTATCGGCACTCAGGAACTCCCTGGGCGTGTATAACGCCCAGGCCACAGTATTACAATTTTTCCTACAGCAGGTCGACGAATGTATTTTCGCATAGCAAAGGAGGGGAACTCGCGGGGGGTCAAGTGACGCGGGCCACGTAACATTAACATGCTTAGTTTGTGGTACCGAGCGCGAAAGAAAGTCATCGTGTTTTTGTTTTGTTACTATGTAAACTAACGTAATTTAATACTTAGGTACATATTCTATAACGGTGCGCTCAAACTGTTAATCTACATTTAATTTAGATTATTATTTGAAATACTAAGTAATGTAGAATTTAAATCACATTCCTTCATGTTTTCCTCAGATTTTCAATTTTCTCCGATTTTAAGATTTTCAGAGTGTTCAATTTTAATGTAGTTAAATTTTATAAGAGACAATTAAGAACATTCAAAAATAAAGTGTCACGTATTTTTTTTAAACGACGAATGACCTAAAACGACGTAATCGCGGACGAAGTCGCGGGCAACAGCTAGTGGAAGTATAAATTGAGAAGAAAAATTGAATAACTGACTAATAAATGATTAACTTTCAAGATAAACCCATAAGGTGTTAAATAAAATGCATAATGAGCGTTAATCATTTTCGCCTCGCCGCAAATTCTGAGAATGCAAAAAGAAAGATGTGGCAAAAACGAACAATGTACATTATTAAAAAAAAACACTATTTTTTACGATCATACGATCGCTGAAACCACAGATTGTGAAACAGACTTTCAGGAACTAAGGGAGCATGGTGAATCGAAAGAAAACGAACAAGGTAGAGCAAATAAAGAAGGCAGAGAAAATGAAGAATCTAAAAAAATGAAGATGCTAAAGACAGCGAAGATGCAAGAGAAAATCGAGAAGTTGGAGATAACGACCAAGCTAGGGATCATTATCCCATAGGAGCGTTTCATGTAACATTTTTGGATAATTCTCGTTTTATTTTTAAAAAGTTATTTTTGTCATTTTACTCATTAGGTATAGTACTTTCAATGTCAGTATAAAGTTTTTTGATATCTGTAATACCTAGTTATGGAATAATCGCCTGCGCACACTTTACGATTATACCTGATGGAATTCCAGCCATAGTTCTTAAAACCTGTGCGCTTGAACTTGCTCATGTTTTGACACGCCTCTTTCGCCTTTCGTTGGAATAGTACCGAAATCATGGAAACTTGCCAACGTGAGGCCTGTGCCCAAAAAATGCAGTCGTGCCGATCCTTCCAACTACAGGGCAATTTCAGTCACGTCCATACACGTCCATACTGTGGAACGTGTACTGAACAGCCGGCTCCTGGCACACCTAGAAGCGAACGACCTCCTCAGTGACCGACAATACGGGTTCCGCCGAAACCGTGGACCGCGGACCTGGGGATCTTCTAGCGTACGCCACCTACATCTGGAGTGAGGCCATCGAGAATCATGGTGAAGCACTTGCTGTCTCCCTTGATATCTCGAAGGCCTTTGATAGGGTTTGGCATGATAGTCTTATTGGCAAGCTTCCATCCTACGGTCTGCCTGCTGGTCTCTGCGGCTGGATCTCAGATTTTTTAAGAGACCGGTCGCTTCGATTCTACCCGGTCGTCGGCCGTCGACGGCTGCTGGTCCGACCAAATGGCTATAAATGCCGGAGTACCTCAGGGATCAGTTCTTTCCGCAACACTCTTCCTGCTACACATCAACGATCTGCTGAAACCCGGTATCTATGGGTACGCAAACGATAGCACTATTGTGGAGAGATATGTATCCAACGCGCGAGCCAGTACGGCACAAACTCAGTCTCTACGGGAGGCGATGGTTGATCGCATGAACTTGTCCTTACAGGCGGTCTCCGACTGGGGCGATGCCAATCTGGTCAAGTTCAATGCGTCTAAGACCCAGGCGTGTCTATTCTCCGCTAAACGGAGTCCATTCCACCTGAGTCCGAATTTCAAAGGTGTGTCCGATAACTAGCCACCTCGAGCTTCTTGGTATCACCTTAACGCCTACTCTGAACTTTGGTTCCTTCATAGAATCAAAAGCCCAAGTAGCCTCAAAAAAGCTTGGAACTCTGGCGAAGGTGAGACAGTATTTCAGCCCGGGACAGTTGCTCAACCTTTATCAAGCACAAGTCCGATCGTGCATGGAATACTGCTCTCACCTCTGGGACGGTTCCGCCAAGTACCAGCTGGAGGCGCTTAGGCGATAGAGAGGCGTGCCAAGAGGCTCATAAACGACGATGACCTAGTGGCAAAAAACTCCAGAGCCTCGGTCATCGCCGCAGAGTGGCCAGCTTATCGGTCTTCTATCGGATACACTTTGGAGAGTACGATGCGGTACTGCACGATCTTCTTCACGATGAATTATCAGTTATCACACTTTCAAATGTTTTTTTTTTTTTTTTTTTTATTGAATGTATTTTTTTAGTAATTATCAGTCATTCATATACAAAGATTTATTCAATTTTCAAAACTTTAGATTATCCGAAAAAATTAGACAAATGTTCTTCATATATTTTATTTGCAGAAGAATAATTGAACAATGTTAATTATCATTTCGATTTAAAACTGATTGTCTTTAACTCACACGGACAAAACTGAACAACTAACTTAATAAAGTAGATAACTACATGTAAGTTCCGAAATCTCGTTGGAGCAAAATTAGATAACTTTTAAATTATTTCTTAAATATTAAGGTAACATGATATCGGGTTTACAATAAACTAAAAACATGCATAACTAACCCTTTAATAACATATAAAAAAACCTACATTAAAAATGTTAACAGTAAAATATTTATTTCGGTTTTTGTGAAAAAAATACACTAAATCGGCTTTTTCTCGTAAAAACAGTTTTGTTAGTTATCTAATTTCTCTTCTACGGCGACGAATTATAGATTTTAGACTACGCGGGCGAAGTCACAGACAGTAATCTAGTTCAGAACATAATACCTATATAATTCGTAAAACAAAGGCGGGCTTCAACGACAGACTGATTGATATACTAATCTTATATATAAAAATGAATCGCAAAATGTGTTGGTAAGCGCATAACTCGAGAACGGGTGGACCGATTTCGATAATTCTTTTTTTATTATATTCCTTGAAGTACGAGGATGGTTCTTATGTAGAGAAAACGTAAATATTATGTACCACGGGCGAAGCCGGGGCGGACCGCTAGTCTTATATATAAAAATGAATCGCAAAATGTGTTGGTAAGCTCATAACTCGAGAACGGCTGAACCGATTTCGATAATTCTTTTTTTATTATATTCCTTGAAGTACGAGGATGGTTCTTATGGAGAGAAAACGATAACATGTACCACGGGCGAAGCCGGGGCGGACCGCTAGTATACTATAATATTTAGCAGTCTGTGGTAATATAGGGTGGTGGCACCAATTATCGGCCATGTCAACTTTTTTTGAACTTTGACTGGATGTAATTTTTACATTAATAGCTTTTTCTTTCTTACAGTGCCTTTTTTGGGTAGAGAGATATTGAAACTCCATTACTACATTTGCAAAATTACGAATCCATTGTTACTTTATTAAATATAGAATTTTTATTTCGAATATGCCGATTTCCCTCAATATCGGCCACTAACACCAAACTAACACCCTAATATCTGCCGTCTTTGGCCCTAATATCGGCATACCTTTTCTAAGGTGAAGTTAGATCAATAAAACTTAAAACTGGTAACATTTTTTATTATCAATTGAGATACAAATCATTTTTTTAACTCACCTATCATGATTGGTCTTTTCGTTACATTGTCTTAAAAATTAAAAGTACCTAATGTACCTAGTTCAGTATTCTTCCAAATAAAGATATGGGATTGAGACTTATGTCCATCAACTAGAAAAAGAATTGGTTTGGAAATGTTATCAGAAATCACCCAATCATTAAAGCCATTTGCAACATATTCATAGAATACTACGAGTACATACACTTCTAGTCCACCCACTATTTGATAAAACCAAGAAACCAGGAGGATGGTGTGCTATTAACGATTACTTTAGGTGGTCTATGGATGTAGGGAAAACAACCATGGGCGGCAAAGATTTTCCTTATGCAGATATGACTAGCAAAACAGTTATTGTTACTTTTTCACTGCCCTTAGCAACTTCATAAATGTTCTTCCATCCCTTAGGCCCTATTACTTTCCCTGTCTTCGGACAAATACTTAAGCTCGTCTCATCCCTATTAAATATTCTCAGTGGATCTTGTAATATGTCTTCCGTGTCCGATTGATCATCAAACCACTTTCTTCTGTAACTACAGCCCTGGCCAGCGTTATAGCTTCTGGAGCCTTTTCATTAAGAATTGAGTCTCTTTTTAAAAACAAGGAATACCACTTTTTCCCTGAATTTCCATTTTAAACGGATTGGTTCGTTTATCATCTTTTATAATATTTTAACACAATTGCGGTTTTCCTAGATCACGTTCCTACGATCCGTATCAACCATTGAACAATTTCTTCTCCTTCATTTTGGTTTAAGACGGTATCTCTACCAACTGTGCAATCTGTGTCTATTCTTCCATGAAGTCTATCTTGTAAAGTGGTACTCAGAATGTCGTATTGTCGAGATGCTTCTCTGATGCTCATATTTTGATGGCATTCACTGCCTCTATTGTTTTACTACGGTCAACAAAAAGGAAACGTTTGCAATGGCCAACGTTTTCCATTTTGTTGATCTTTTGGGAGTTTTGATTGAGACGGCATGATTTTGGCATAGCTCAACAAAAATTAAAATACATCTTGTATCAACTCCCTAGTAGAAAAGGTTTTACTAAGGTGGCCGTTATTACGCATCGATTCGCTATATATCGGCCGTAGCTAATAAAAATCGTTTTTAGGCGGCCGACTTTAGGATCTAGTGATCAAACGGAGCTGTTGTTTCATTTCTAACCTTATTAATGCTACTGCTGACATTTAAAATAGCTAAACATGTTATTTAAAGTTTTCATGCATTACCCCAATATCAACCACCCGGCCGATATTGAGATTTATCAATAAATATAGATCCCTAATCTCGGCCCCGCAATTATTTTATTAAAAAGACAAGTAAATGTAAAAACGCACTATCTTATCGAAAATTTGACTGATTTTCTTTAAGAACACATATAATTAAATACTATAGGTTTGTTTAATTCCATTAAAATACTTATCCACGTAAAGCGTCGACTCAGGGATTTGACTAAGCAATGTCGCCAAATCACGCACGTCTGTACCTTCGCGTGCTCTATGGCCAACTGGATGTTCCACAGTTGAGGTACCCGCACCCAAATTTGGGAGGTTTTGCGTATGTATATAGAGTAACTTTTTGCATAAAAACTTTTATGATTTAAGATCGAATTTTATAGTTATATTCAATTTTCTCGAAAAGGCCGATATTAGGAGACGGCCGATAATAGGAGACTCCACCCTACCTACCTAATGTTTGCATTGTTTGAGATCTGCTTTTAGGTTTAGAATTAGAACCTAGATCACACGTGAATAAATAACGCATAATAAAGGGTTTAATATTAATTCTCAAGGTCGTAAGCCGAACTTTCTCTGTATTGTTAATAAGAAATGAGGAATCTCGTCTAGACCCATTTATTAGGAGAAAGTACTTTGCATAATACCTTAAATCTTGTATTCAAGAAAATAACATTTTTTTATTCTTCTTTTAGAACCCGCAGATAGGATTGTACCAGATACCAGATTTACTGTATAAATTCCTTCTATTATTTAAAATTGTATCATCTAATACAATTAAAATTAGTACCTACCTAAAAGATAAGATAAAAAAATCTCAGTTCTTATAAGTCATACTGCAATTAATATTTATATCATAAATCAATGTAATATTATCGCATAATGTAAGCTTAAAACATCATAATTAAAATTATTACTTACTAATTTTGTGTCATTCAATAATTTACTGTTCATAAAGTTTGTTTAATTTATTCATAGTACTAAATAGAGATACATATCAACATCGAAAATTTCACCTAAATCAAAACACTACTCCAATTTCTCATATCAGATCATATCAATAAATCAATAAGGAATTAATTAAATCACTCTTATCTTAACTGTGAACATTTTGAACCAATTTAGATATGTATTTGTTTTATAAAACGCCGAAAATACGTATTTCTTTCTACAATAAATAGACAATAGCATTACATTTGTTATTTTTCCCAAGAGATTTTAAAGCACGTATTTCGCTCGCTTACCAAAATCGTCTAATCTGATAATATCACACAGATTAATGTAAGAACGTAACAGATAGTGACGTATTTTTATAGCAGTGCCCGTGGCAATGACCGCCGTTGACGCTGTCAGTTCACGGCCGTTTACAAAGAGGCGCTCTTATATCCTTGTGATGCGCGATCGCTAAATAATTTTCCATCTAAACAACACAAGTTTTTAATTCGAGCGACGAATGCACCGACCGGACTATTCATCCTGTATTCGAAAATAAATAAACGGTTGTCGGGAGTCGGGGCGCAGGGCGCACCCTCACATCAAAATACACTCACACACACCCAACGCGGGGCGGTTGCGACTTGAGAGGGCGCTAGCATTTGCTCAGTCTCGCGCCGACTGCCGTTAAGGTCGGCTGTCTTGTATCTGTTTGTGCGACAATCGAAATAAAAACTAGTTACTCCGGAACGACCGGCTATCCCACAGTGCGTTGTGGACAAAAACTGTGGTTAACGTGAATTTTTTATCGGTGCGTATCCCTTCGGAAGCGTTTTTATACATCGAACAGTTGTTTACATGAATGACGGTTGAATTACGTTGCGTAGGTCCAAAAACGGATAGTTTGTGTTCAAGACGGAGCATTAATAAAATTCGTTTCTATTTCCAGATAAACTGTACGGTTTTGGGAGCCATTTGTGAAACAAAGGCATAGTTTGTGAAAAGGTGATCGTGTAATACAATCGAAATACAGGTATGTACCTTTTTGAATGTTAACGGTCGCCACGTTTAGATTTGTATGACTAATCGGTGATTTTTTATCAGATTTATTATTTATATTTCCGTGATGTGGATAAATGTACGTATTTTCCCATTTTAGGTCAGCGACCTCGTTTCGGTCGCATTGTAGGTAGATTATTAAATTTTTTCTTCATTCGCGTATATATTTGCTTGTACAGACTTACGTAAGCCGGTTTATAGTTGCAGATTATAAATTTTAAAGAGTGTAGGTAACTAGGATTTATTCGATTGCATAATTTTCAACCTTTGTTTGGCATTTTGACTAGAGTTAGCAATAACATGTTTCCATATAAAATAACGTTCGAAGTTTTGTATCGCAAATGACATTACGATTTACTCGTCCAATGAACGCATGCACGCCGGCACAGATACAAAATAATTTTAGTCACAATACCTTTGTCATATTATTATTAGTTATGGCAATATAATTAATGAAGATCACAACTGAACACAATTTATTATCTAGCACAAATCTGGCGCTGCTTTTGATTGATTGTTAAGATTACCTGTTGCATTAAACGATAAAGTTCCATACTAATGGCTTTGTCTAAAAGTAGGTCTTATATGTTACGAATTATTATGAAACAAGAATACAGCCTGAGGCGCTCACGTAATCTGCAGTAGACATGCTCGCAATTTGTGCTTAGGGTTGCCACCAATACTGTTTTTACGATTAATTTACTTTTTTTAATTGTTTTTGTCGTTGTTTGCCTGTTACATCGCTTTTATGCATGCAGATGTGCTTGTTGCGAAAGTTGAATAGCGAGACAAATGTGTGATTTTTCGATGCATATTTTAATGCAAATGAATGCATTTTCGTGGCGAAATTACGCTTAAAATGTGGCATGTTAAAACATTTATTAGACACTGAATGCATAAAAATATCTAATCAATGTGTGTTAAGACTTGTTTGTACAAGTTCTGTCATAGAGTGTGTCATGTTCAAGTTTATGTATTGTATCATTTATAGAAAAACATATTATCACATAGCTCGTATTTCTCAAAATTAAATAAATTAATCTCTCACAGTGCATTTAAAGTGAATTGAAATCGAAAGCGCAATTACAACATTAATTGAATAAGCGACCATAAATCCTATTTATTTATATTAAATCGCACAACTCTAGACCATAGCCTTAATAAAACCGGTTTTATTTCCGCATCCATTGAATCCAGCGATTGGCAACCCTATTCGTATCAGTGACAGGAGTGACTCTCCTTTGACAAAAGTTACATCGAAACCGTCCGCGTCGGTGGTATTACATTGTGCAAGGCATACAAACGCCTGAATACAAATTGGTAAAAATAAATTTGTATGTACAAATTGCGGTCAAATAATTGCCACTCGGAATGACTAATACACGCAGAAAACACTGTCTCGTAATAAAGTTAGAAAGAAAGAATTAACATGAAAGTAGCGATTATGTCAGCTACCGCCTACCACTAATCTTATCAAAATAGGTATACTTGAGAACGGTTATTTTCATAATAGCGATCGAATAGTATTCCGTATATTACAATTACCTATGCTTTGGAAAGAATACCTAATTCATTAAAGTTTATTTATCCAAATTGTCGTAAAAAAATTGACATAACTAGTAACTACTATGTAACTACCTACATAAAAACAAAGAACATTCGATCTAATTCCTGTATTAAACTTCAAAATTAATAATATTATACCAACTAGGGATGTAACGATACATGATTTTGCCGATACGATACCGATACCGA
>CAJQZN010019030.1:0-14502 GCA_907164685.1 Colias eurytheme | reverse complement strand
GTGGTTCATTTGACCCATATTTTTGTCCTATGCGGGCTTGTAGTCTAATATTCTCTACTGCTACCAACACTACTAGATCCGCCATTTTGTTCTGCCCCTCTCTTCACTCTGCGGCCGGCCAGCGACCAGACGGGACGTGTACACAGGTGATTCAGCAGAAAAGGTGTATTTTGTGGCGAAAATCGTCGATCCGATCTTACCTACAAAATTTTGATGGCTCATTGTGGGGAGTACTTTCATTGAAATAATGTAATTAATTATTTTGGGGCAGAATTAGCGAATCCTCTTTCCATCTGTATACTTTGATCACGCCTAGGACGTTCACAACCCAAGATCCGATCTTCCCTCCCAATGCCGAAGATCGGACCGAAGTTTAGCTCTTGACTGCGCCTTATGCAATAATGCGCAATAATTATTAACTTTTAATATATTTAACTATCCAATGACGCTATGACTATCAGACCTTAGGTACATTTTCATTATTTAGTCCTAGAACACGGAGGATAAAAGTTTGAGAAACTTAATTAGGATGAGGAGGGAAGACCGGACTAAAAAAACGCAATAAAAAAAAAACATCTTTGTCAAATTTTTTGAGGAATTTCCTGACTCAATCATTGATGCTCAATGTATGGACGTAAGTCCGGATGTTTTCCTAATGTTAACATTATTATTAAACGCATAGAAGTGAAGATACTACATAGTCCGATCTTCGGCCGAACTGTTATTTTCTTCACTATGGTAAGTCGAAAAAAGTCTGCTATTTAGGCTCTAAATTTGCTTAGATAGATAGCATCTACGCAAACCAAAAAATTAGGGGTTAAACAATATTTTTTTGTCATCAATTTACAGTTGACCGCAACAGAAAAACGACATCGAATCATGAGAAATAAAATAAAAAATACAGTACGTATAAAATTTTCGGCATATGCGTCCGATCTTAGGCGACCCAACCTTATTTCCCTTGTCACGCGCACACGCGTGTTTTTTTGCACACGTGTGCATTATGTGTGAACGGCTGGACCGATTTCGATTATTCTTATTTTGATGTATTCGATTTTGTCAGGAGAAGGATCTTACGATAGAAAAACTAAAAAAGAAATGCGCCGAAAACTCATAAAATGTGAAGACAACGTGTCGGCTCAGTCAGTTCGTTATAATTTACAAAGATCTTGCATATCTCTTATTAGTTTATATAGCACTAGCGGTCCGCCCCGGCTTCGCCCGTGGTACATATTTACGTTTTCTCTACATAAGAACCATCCTCGTACTTCAAGGAATATAATAGAAAAGAATTATCGAAATCGGTTCAGCCGTTCACACGTGATTTTTTTTTTTTTTTTTGTGTGGTGTCTCTCAATGTTAGCCAGAAGGGCTTCTACATTTTAACGCGGACGCGGGGGTGAACTGAAGGTTCACCCTGGTAGCGACATGCACAAGGGCGTCCCCCCTTGACGGGGACCACGAACCTCGGCTTGAGCTGTCGCTTGAGTGGAGGAGGCCAGAAGGGCCCTAATCGGACGGGTCACACGTGATGCCGTGACAACGCGAAACGGGTGCAGACCCGCCGCCTTTTTATAGCTCCCGCCGCGAAGCGCGTCGAACGCGGCAACTGATACACAAAAATAATCCTTATGGCATGTAATTCACGCGCGATGACTTATAGCGTATTTCATGTATAACTTTGGTGTTTCTACACCGATTTACATGATTCTTTTACTATAACCTGCCCAGGAGTATGAAGAATAATTGTGCCAAATTTCGTTAAAATCCGTCGTGTAGTTTTTGTTTCTATAACGAATATACAGACAGACAGACAGACAGACAGACAGACAGACAAAAATTTTACTGATTGCATTTTTGGCATCAGTAGCGATCCCTTATCACCCCTTCATAGTTTTTTTTTTAAATATATTTCATGTACAGAATTGGCCTCTCTACAGATTTATTATAAGTATATAGATTATAATAAGTACTTAATAACATATAATATTCTTATGTAAAATTATGGTTACACAAATTTGTTCTGAATTTTTTTCACTAATGCAAAAAATATCCCTAGATAACAAATATGTTCGTATCTTTTACATGTATAAATTAAATATAACAAAATATATTATATCCCACCTATACAATAAGGCTGCGTCTTCCTCCTATAATGGTCCTCGCTGAAGCTGAACCCCTGGTAGCAGGTGCACCACATGCGGTCCTCTTTCACCTCACACGCCTGTTCGCACAGCCGCAAGCTGCAAGGGTCCACGGTTTTTGGGACACATCTGGAAGAAATAAAAATATTAGGGTACTATAGAAACTACCGCGTTGCGACTAAGTTGCAAAAACATCAAAAAATTGTATTAAAAAGCACATTAAATTAAAGCGGGAAATATACCTAATTACCTAGTCATTCACTTCAGTTTGCTATACACAACGAAAAAAAAATGTAAATCAATTAAGCGGGCATAGGCCGGCTTAATTTTTTTTTATTATTTATGAAGAATTACAGAATACCTAGATAGTCTGTTCTATTCTGTTCTGTTCTGAACAAAAGTTTAAAAACTATCCATGTTTTTTCAAAAATCGTGCACGATGCCGTTTAGCGTTCCGATCAACGACGTATAAGTACCGATACAGTTTAAATATTTATTAAAGATATATTATTATTTATTACAAGTAAAATAATGTATGGTTTCTCACCTGCCCGCGATATAATTGTGCGTTTCGCAGCAATGCAGTTGTATGCACTGGACATCAGCGCCGCCGACCCTGCAAGTCTCTCGCGATCGAAGGACTCGGTCTGTAGGACATTCTGCACTTTTGTCTATCCTGCAACAAAAAGTATGAAGATTATTTTAATTGCTATGATATATTATAGTCATGGTTTTAAAATGGTTTCCTATTAGTAGCAAGGGGTCAAGAGTTTTTGAGTGCAGAACAGCCTTTTAATATATTTTTTGTTTGTCTCTGCTTCTGTCCGTAATCCGTTCATCTGGAATAATCAATAGGATTGCTTATTTTAGTAGAACTTATGTAGAAAGTGAATAATAAGAAAAGTTATCATTTAACAAATCAATTAATTAAAGCTAATGAAAAAACGATTGAACAAAAATTAATATTAACAAAGCAAAAAGCCAACATCACGCGGTGTTC
Organism: Colias eurytheme; assembly: GCA_907164685.1. Lineage (NCBI taxonomy): Eukaryota > Metazoa > Arthropoda > Insecta > Lepidoptera > Pieridae > Colias > Colias eurytheme. The sequence goes on along the minus strand of CAJQZN010019030.1, from coordinate 11,358 downwards.
CCAGGCGGTCACCCATCCAAGTACTGACCGCGCCCGACGTTGCTTAACTTCGGTGATCGGACGAGAACCGGTGTATTCAACGTGGTATGGACGTTGGCAGTTACGTCTTCCAATTTATTCATATATATGTACCATTATTAAAATCCCTATAAAAAGCACCATCGGAATATTATTTTCGTGTTCATCATCATCTTATTAGCAAATAATGGGTCACAGAACTTAACTCCTTAAATAACTAAGTAAATCGTTATATACAAACTAGTTTATTACATTGACTCAAAGTCCCTAAATAAAATTAGAAAAAAAAAAAGTTTATTAAGTAAGTAACTATGTAATCTGTGCTAAGACTAAATCTGTCGAGATATAGACTGGATTTACAGCTTATTTGTTAAAAGACTATCTGAAACTCATCATTCATAATTTCATAGTAGTGTGTAAGACTGTAAGTAGTTTACTTTGTATACAAAGTACAATATTATGTACAACGCGCATACAATGACGTAGTTTTATCTTATCATAATAATTACGAGAACCAATTCATATGAAATCATCAGTTCCACTTATCAGGACAGAGTAATAACATTACATTTAACTTTTGGACTTTACTTTGTGCCAAAATAGTTTTATAATTAAGTTCTATTTTCCTGATAAAACAAAATGATACTCTGGCAAAAGAAAAAATCAATGATTTCCTCTATTTAGGAGCTTAGATTTATATTATATACCTAGGTAGTTAATTCAAGAACGATTAGATCGATTTTCTTGATTCTGAATTTCATTGATTTTTTCCAGCTCGGTTTAGCATAATAATTAACGGTTTAATATTTAAAACAAATGTATAAAATATACCTAACTAGATTTCCGCCCGCGGCTTCGCCTGCGTTTTCAAAGAAAACCCCGCATAGTTCCCGATCCCGTCTGATTTCCAGGATAAAACCTATTCTATGTTAATCCAAGTTACCCTCTATATGTGTGCTAAATTTCATTGTAATCGGTTCAGTAGAATTTGCGTGAAAGAGTAACAAACACACACACACACACACATCCTCACAAACTTTCGCATTTATAATATTAGTAAGATAGCTTCCTCTGTTATTTCAAAATAATTTGATTTTGTCAAGTTCTTTAAAACTAAACTTGCCTAGACAAAGCTCACAATACAGGCCCACATAACATTTACGTGATTGCCCTTGCATCAAGTTTTAAAAACAATACCAAAGATGGTAAAACAAGTGCAAGGGTTCAACGACCTGCAGTGAATTGGAGTGAGAGTAATTATGATGGCGGTCTGCATACAATGCCCTGTTATAAACTATATTCGTATAGCCAGTAAGGATATAAATAACACTTTGATCTCGCTTCCCCGAAGTCCATGGCGTTATGCAACTCATAAGTTCATAACGTCCATCATTATACAACGGTGCTTTTAATTTACTTCCGGACAGTTATGTTCTCCGTGTAGTTATCAATTATTATTGAGGTATTGATATTATAAAAAAAATAGTTTCGAAAATTTAATACAAGTATCGCTTTTGCTATGTGCTACGTCCGATATTAAAAGTTTTTGTCAGAAATACAAACTTCAGTGTAATTAGACTCAGAATGATTAAGAAGGTGACTAATCAATTGAACAAACACAACTCTGCCCTCGCTAATCAATAGCACACTGAACAGATTACTACTACTTCAATTTTCAACAATACTTTTGCGTTTAGAATCTTTTTATCTAAGTATTTTCTTTTATTATTCATTCACTTTTGATTAATGTTAGCTAGGTCATATTGCTATTGGAGTAGCTCCACTGCATAGCCATCAATCTAAAATACTTTTCAAGACACTGCACTGCTTCTACATTAATCTTGCTGTTTTTATTAAATTATTAAAAATATATAAGTTGATTTAAGTTTAAGATATAAATAACGAACGCCAAGAGTTAGAGAAGATGTTGGCATCCTTAACTGTTTTATTCAATCGGCTAAGACCTAAGTATCAGTCATTATTAGTTATTATATTAGTAAGATACATTAAAGATGTCACCGGATGAGAAAGTCTTTCCTGCTTGAGAATATGATAATTATGTATTACTTATAGATAAGGAAATTACAACGCTGAGACATCAATCAAAATACAGAAAGAATATTATGACTAAGAGATTCTATTTTTGCATGGAACAGAAATAGGGTAACGGCACCAGTGGTCAGCCTCATAACAGCTTTTTGAAGTTTTGACAATTGCCATTTCTACAACAATCGTCGAATAAAAAAAAGTACAACATGTATGGATTTATTGTTTATTGTAGTTTCGAATCAGCGTTTATCAAAAACAATAATTCTCTTAGTAAAATATATAATTAATTTTAAACAAAAAATGGCCCAGTGTCCCAGTGAACAGCCTCTAAAAACCAATAAACAGCCTTGTTGAACCCAGTGCTCAGCCTTTAGTAAGTATAACTAATTATGAGATCAAAATAAACAATGTTATATCAAAATCAACTATATTAATCACATTTTTATAGCAACGATTCACTTAGCACAAAAAAATGTGTATCGCACATAATACAAATATTATTTTAAACATACTATTACAATCTCTTTGTGTCTTCTTATTTTCTAGGTACTTCTTATTATTTATCATAAAAACAGCAATAATTATTTTTAAAGAAATCAGCGATATTAGTTTATAATATTCTTGATGTATCTATAATCCACAATATATATAATATAATTATAATCAACCACAGGAGGATCTCTTTCGGAGGATTTCTCTGGAGGATACTGTTGTCTTGGCGGCATTTTTAGCTAGAAAAAAAGGGAACAATAATAACTTTTGGATATGAATACACATAATACAATTATTTCAGGTAAAACTTAACTAACATGAAGTATTACTTATAGATTTAAACACAAACATTCGAATTTATACTTCAAATATTATTTCAATAACATCGTGGCTGAATACTGGATCATTGAGACCACAGATTGAGACCCAGTGGTCAGCCGCTTGAAAAAAATATTTTGAAATGCGGCTGACCACTGGGTTTTCTAACAATTAGGAATAAACCCAGTAATCAGCCCCAGGGGCTGTCCATTGGATCTTTCATAAAAAATCAGTATCCAATGGTCAGCCCCTCAAATTTTTAAGTAAAAAAACAATAATTTTTATCAAATTTCACAAAATTAAATGCTCTAAGTAATCTATAAAGTTATTATCTATAAAACACAATCACATTTCATACTAAAATATGTTATTTCTCACCTTTCAAAAGAGCACCACATGAAACAAAAAATATTGCAGACATGACACTTCTGCTATTGTCGGCGGACAGCACCTGTACGAACGTGTTTACTTCTCTCCCCTGACCCCCTGCTGCTCCTATCGCGTGATGCATGAACCAATAACGAAACAGAGCTTCTATTAAGGTGCGCGTGATTTGGTTATTTTGATTACAGCGATATTTATAGCCAATAAACAACGCAATAGGCTGATCACTGGTGCCTGGCTGACCACTGGTGCCGTTACCCTAGTTTGTGGATCAGGGACGACTTGCTCTTAGTGAATCTTGCAGAATGCATTGAAATTTTTTATTTTCTTTTGAAATTAGGCAATGAAACCTAGATTGGCACTCAGACAATTATTTACTGAAACATAAATTACGTTGTTATAAGTTATAACAAGTTTAGGATTTCGAGGTATACGACGGAAACAAAATGATGATCACGAGTCTTCAAAATTTTATTGCAGCCTATAAGGATATGTACTTATAACGGTACTTACTATAAAGGGAAAAGTTGTCAATTTAAAATGATCTTGAAGATTTTGGTGCTAATAAAATATTACGCTCTGACGCACATCGTAGGTAATATGAAGTAATTACGGGAGGAAATGACATCGGCATCTGGATTAGATGGAATATTAAATTAATTTAACGATTTGTGTTTAAACAGATTAACGTTTTCAATAAATATAATAGGCAGACTGGCAGAGGCGTAACTGTAAAAACACATATAACATTGGGTAGAGCAAGGGTAGAGACTGGTGACTCTTAGTACCTCTAGTCAGCGAACTATTGGAAGCTATATAGTATATACCTATGTATATAGTTTAAGATAGGTATATTTCAATATTATTGAATGGTACCTACCTATAAATTGTAACAAATTTTGATATCCATACTTACTTATCATAAAGCTGAAGAGAGGAACTACAGCTGGTCCGTTTTGAAAAATTCTTTCGGTATTAGATAGCCTATTTATCGTGAAAGGCTGTAGACACACTATCATTTATCATCACGCTAAAACCAACATGAGTGGATCAATGCGGGTAAAACCGCGGGGCACAGCTAGTGATTAGGTACATATTTTATCTACTAGCTACGTCTATAATATTATACTTGTTTCCGTGTAACCTGATTTGGGTTTGGCTTTATATCGGAATATCATTATAACTAGAGATAGTAATGTCAGACCATATTATTACACTAAAAATGTAAACACTTTGATAATGTTTCAGATGTGTTATAATTCTTACGAAGTATCAATTAATTGACCTATGATGAGGACGCGACGGGATGGGGATCACCATCAGCCACCCAATAAGTAATAGTTGTAATAATTATTATCTAATGTCAGTGATTCAGTGATTACAGGACAGTAGGAATCAGTACATATAGTACATTGAATACTTATCTTGAAACAAAGTTAATCTTTTACACGATATGTTGTAATTTTTCAGTTTTGCAAAAGGTACGAAGCTGTTTCTGATTATATCTTTTTGGTCATGTTTTTAAAACCTTGAATGAAAACGGACAAGAAAGACTATAAATTTATGTCTATATTTTCGTTGATATTAATTAACAAATGATTTCAAAGTTTAATGATAAACAAAAGCCCAATGACCTCAACTATTATCACTGAAAATGCACGTTGCACTAAATAAAAACCCGTTATCACAGAATAATGTACAACTTATTACATGCGATTTTTTCGGTATTTAGGTATTTTACACATTTATCAAAATATTATCTGTGTCGTGACGTCATTAAAGTTAAGCTCCTATACCTATTCTTAGATTACCTGACTTTTACATAGGTACACTTATTTTTTATAGGGTTACTTTTTTTTAATTGTCACAACTTTTATTAAAAGCACTTCACGATCACTGAAAACTCACACGTCAAGCACGTCGTCATGGTAACCGTCTTCGGCGTAATACCCCGTGTCCTGAGTGGTGAGTACCAGGGGTGTATAGATGGCGAGGAGCATGAGACCCGCGGAGCCGGGCGGCGCGCGCATCGTGACTGCGCCCGCGTTGATGCGTTTGTACACTGAATCTCAAACTTGTAGGGCGGGTGTTCACATGTTGGATAATTCAATTTTCTTTTCCTGATCTAATAATGATCTAATAATTGAACTTAGTATTCCTTTTTTGATTTAATACTATTGTTAAAAATTCCTATGAATATATTCATAAATAATAGTAAGTATACAATTTGTCAATCTTTTTAGAGAATACTATACAATAAATTCGATTGTAAAGTCTTAGATGCAGGTTTGTGAGTATAATATACCATTGATTTCATTCAAGTGCATTAAATTGCATTTAATTTATAAATAATACTAGCTGTTGCCCGCGACTTCGTCCGCGATTACGTCGTTTTTCGTCATTCGTCGTTTAAAAAAAATACGTGACACTTTATTTTTGTGACTGTTCTTAATTGTCTCTTATAAAAATTAACTACACTAAAATTGAATACTCTGATAAGAAAATCTTAAAATCGGAGGACATCGAAAATCTGAGGAAAACATGAGTGAATTTGATTTAAATTCTACATTACTTAGTAATTCAAATAATAATCTAAATTAAATGTAGATTAACAGTTTGAGCGCATCATTATATAATATGTACCTAAGTATTAAATTACGTTAGTTTACTTAGTAATTTTACTAAAAACACGATGACTTTTTTTTCGCGCTCGGTACAACAAACTAAGCATGTTTGTGGTACGTGGCCCGCTTCACTCGACCCCCCGTGAGTTCCCCTCCGTTACTATGCGAAAATACATTCGTCGCCCTACCGTGGGAAAAATTGTAATATTTTAAATTCGAGAAATATTGATTTCTTGTATTCGAATATTCGTCGTAGTCGAATACAAAATATATTTGAAGAAACTTAGGTTGGCCTTCAGGCAAAAGGGATCCTATCAAATGATAAACTTGACCTTGTATCTTAAAAGTAAGCATGAAAGGATCCTCTGATACTTAATTGTTGAGCACCAAAGGATCATTTAAAACGCACTACTATAAGAGCGAATATTGTCTAAGAACTGTTTAGATTGCACATGTTCCTCTAAAAGTAGTGATTTCAAAGGTTCTGGTGTATCTTCAAACGAAAGCCGACTCCTTACTCCTCTTTAAAGCATTACAAAAAGAACATACTACGTTAATATCGCCTATACAGAAGATGATCTGTAATCAATTGTGAGGTTATAAGCAAACCCACTTTTATATTTGTCGGACCACACCACCGAATTCGTAGATTGATCTTCTATGTTTACCTCTAAGTCATTAAGACTCGAAATCTGTCTACAGTAAGACGGGCCTCTCGCTATTCGTCCGTTTCAAGAGACCAAATAGTTTCAATTCTTAATCTTTCATTAAACAAACTTATTAATCGTACTTGTCTCAAATAATGGTAATATTCGCGTCCCTACTCTAGTCATTGCTTATGCTCATGTTCATCTTCAAGAGATCGAATAATATTATGGTGCACCCTATCATTTGTCAAACGGTCTTCATATTGAGTAAAAGTTTCAGATTATCGAGATAAAATATGCCATTTGCGGTCAGCTGTGAGACGTTATACCCTCTCAGTGAAGGTTTCGGTCTCATAGGATAGTACATGCCGTTCGGGGTCAGCTGTGAGCCGCAATTCTCGTTGTGAAGCGGTTTCAGGTTCTCGGCATAGCACATGTTGTTTTCGGTCAATAGTAAGCCTCTTACCTCTAACGATCCTTGAGAACTCTTATTTCTCATTTTCTTAGCTTTGCTCGAATTTCGATATAAAGATTTTTTAGGTGGCACTGATGCGAGTGAATAAAAATTAAGTTGAAACGGACTGAGAGTGTTATAATCATCAATCATCATCATCATCAATACATATAATAAAATTGTGGAAAAGCGATGTCTGTACAATGAAAATATGTAGAAAAAAATTAGCAGGTGTTATTATTAAATCGATCTTGAACCCAAAACTATAGTTAAAAAATTTTTTGTCTGTTTGTATGTATGTTTGTGCACGCTAATCTCAGAAACGGCTTATCCGATTTAGATGCGGTTTTCACTAATGTATTGTGGTAATCTTCATTTAACATTTAGTGTTTAATTCATGTCAATCGGTTCATAAATAAAAAAGTTATGACAATTTATAAGTAATCACGGCGAACATTTGCTAAGGCATTCTATTGTACACTGTACAGTGTACGATAAAACGTAATTTATCTGTTATACGCTACAGTTATTCCTTTACATGTCCAGATGATCATATCAAAATTCCCCAAGGGTTTGGGGGTAAGCTGAGGTAGTAGGGGGGGGCGGGGTCAAATTAACATTATGGTTACTTCTAATAGGTAAATTTTCCACATAAAATGTCCTTTAAATTATGTCGTATTATATTTTTAACCCCCGACGCAAAAAGACGGGTGTTATGTGTTTGACTGCTATGTATTTCTGTGTGTGTGTGTGTGTGTGTGTGTGTCTGTCTATGGCACCGTAGCTGGCTAACAGGTAAACCGAATTAGATGCGGCTTTTTTTTTGTTAGGCAGCATATTTTCCGACGCTGGTTCTTAGATAAATTGTATCAAAATCGGTTCATCCACTTATTATACCTACATAGGGGTAAAAGTGGGAATAATGTTGTCTTTATTTCTTTCATATTATCACAGTCCAACAGGGGCGGGGACGAATAGAGCGGGAGAGGCTAGTTAAGAACAGAATAAGGAATGAAAAAAATGATATAATAATTTATTTTTAAAGATCGTCGGGAAGTTTATGAAATTATTTATTCCTTTTTCTATACACTTTTCTTCGATTAAACGGTTTAGTTACGTGCTCCCTCTCTCTCTCTTCAGCCTTTAGTTACGTGCGTGAGACAGGAAACATCTAATTTGGATTTGTTGCTGGATTTGATAAAAATTGAGTATCGATTAAGCTGATCAGTGGCTACACCATACATTATTAAAAACATCCATTTAAGAAAGGAAGGAAATAGAATTTGCTCCTCTCCCCCCCTGGTTCCTAAAAAATAATATGACATAATTTAAAATAAATTTTACGTAGAATTAGTTAGGCATTTCTTTTTTGATTTTCGATATTATATACTAATCATATTTTTTAATTACAATATTATGTAGTAACTATTTGGTATAGGTTAGGCATTTCATTTCTTGATTTTCTTTAATAAGTTGGTACGTAAGTTTTTTAGCTCAGTTTAGTAAGAAACTTTAATAACAATTCTTTTAATTATTTATGGTAGTACGTATTTACTCAATAATTGTATGTTAAGTAGTAATTCAGCATGGGCGTAGCCACGGTGGGGCTGGGTGGGGCGCTTACCCTGGCTTTGATCTGGTAGGTACCAATTGTGAAGTGTAGGAAGAGTGGGCGTGGGCGTTGGCGTGGGCCTGGGAGTGGGCGTGGGAGTGGAAGCATGAAAATAAAAACAATTATTCTTGCCCCACCCTGAGCCCATGGTCATAGGTCCCATAGTCACTATTCCACGCGGACGAAGTCGCGGGCACAGCTAGTAGACAAATATAATCAGAAAGCTTTGAACTCCTAAGCTCAACCATAAAAGATAGACATTTATGATGTCAGGAGATATTTTTTATATAATATGGAGAACATTTCTTTCATACTTACTTGATTTCTGTGTAGCTTTAACCCGTAGGTTGCACACGCGACGAAAGCTTAAAAATGGAGTTACTGCTCTGCTCACGAATATGAAAAATAATTGTACCAAGTTTCGTTTAAATCCGTAGAGTAGTTTTTGTTTCTATACAGACAGACAGATGGAAAAATTTTTGGCGTCAGTGTCGATCCCTAATCACCTCGTGATAGTTATTTAGGAAATATATTTCATGTACAGAATTGACCTCTACAGATTTAATATAAGTATATAAGTATACATATAATTAGATTCCAATTTCCATGTAACGTTAAATTCGACTATACAATAACTAACAGACAACGCAGGTTACTCTCGTTTCCGTAAGTTGAGGCGGCTACATATTCGGTCCTCATAACTTCACTTTTTGTGAACGAAACGACAGCGCGGTTTAATTCGATGCCAACACCATCAAAAAAAGGAAATATTTTTAATTGTGAAAAAATATTATGATTTACACTATAAATACTATTTTAACATTAACACAAAATATAAGACTGTGAGTGTGTAAAAATAAATCCAGCTAGTTTCACATCAAACTTATGTTTTTAATTAGGTATACGACATGAAAATATTATATTAATTACCAAGCAATAATCATACAGGTAAATACTGAACAAAAGTATTAACAGTCAAAGTATATTTTTACTTACAACATGTAAATGATGAAGGAATAATAATTATATAAATTCATAAACAATAAATTTATAAAGAATAGAAAAAATTCGACCACTAAAGAATGCTGGTTCGAGTCCCGCCTCGTTATCGATTTTTTAAAACACGAAGATTTTTAAAAATGTAACCAATGAACACAATCAATATTAGATTAACTGTAATGGTGTCTAGTTTGACTTAAAATAATAAACATCTACCCGCACTTTTAAAAATGTAGTATATTCACAGTTCACACGAATTATAAGCGCACCTTATAGGGAAGGGAAGATATGGGTTAAAGAGTTAAATAAATAAATAACATAATTATATTTAAATTATTAATTTTTAACATTGTGTCCAGTAGTGTTAACATGTAAATTGATTTGATTTTTACGAAATCTCATAGATGGCGCTGTTTCAAATTTGTATACTAATAAATTCATTAAACTGATTCTCTGCCCAAATTACGTAAATGACATAGTTTTTATTGTGTAAAGCTAGATAAACTTACGGCTTACCCGAAACCAACATTTAAACATGAGTCTTTAGATTGTACGCTGTCGTAATACACGGAATACGTAAGAAAAAAAAAGGTTCACAGCTCCTCCCCCGGAGGTGATAGCATGATAATATGTTTAAAAAAGCCTTACTCGACCTGTTAGTAATATTCATGCAAAATTTGAAGTCAATCTATGCAGTACTTTTCGAGATTAGCCTGGACAAACATACAGACAAACAGACAAACAGACAAACAGACAAACAGACAAAAATTCTAAAAACTATGTTTTTGGCTTCTATATCGATTATAGATCATGGATTATGTATTCTTTTAAAAAAATATTCAATGTACAGTTTTGACTTTCCTACGATTTTATTATATGTATATAGATTATGCATCTCATGAGTACGCAGCTTTTGTATAGGATGCGTGCGAGTAGCATGTGGGCTGCCTTATCATAATATCATCGAGCTATTAAAGGGTACTTATTTAATTCACTTCCCGCACTTAATTTAGGACGTTTGATGAATATCATTAAGGATGTTCTTGAACTTTAATGGCTATGTAATAAAATCTAAATTAGCATAGAAATATGTATGTACATACGTTTTATGATAGCCTAGTCATGTTTGACCTCTAATTAAATTAGGTACGCTTAAAAGATGTGAAGAAGATATTAAGATTTCAGTTTAGAATCTCCTTTAATTTTGTTTATTCAACCAGATTATTAAAACTATCACTGGAGAAAGTGAACATAACCAATTTAGCTCATTTACGTTATATGCTTTCGTCTAAATTTTAAGTCAAAATATGTATTTCGTACCTAAGAGGCTAAGAATCATTTCTGCAAGACAGGTGTAAAGTTGGGCTATGAACTAGTCTTACAAGAACAGTAGTGTATGCAAAGAGTAAGTTAATAAGATTTGCTTATCAGTGATCTAAGAATCTTATCCGTTAAAGTATAATGAGAATTAATCTGAATTCCTTGCGAGAACACTGACGAAGTCTGATGAATAAGTTATCTTAATTGCATATTAAAATTGTCTGGTGCTAACCAGCGATCAATGTTATTTGTATTTTTCTCGATACTGAAAGGGTTTATTTTTAGGAGGGTTAATTTAAATATTGCTGTAGTAGCCGTTCATTCTATCTTCGCTCGGGATCAAGCGAGGCTAAAGTAAGTAAGTAAGGCCGGCAAAGCACTTGCAACACACTTCTAGTGTTGCAAGTGTTTATGGGCGGTGGTGACCACTTACCATCAGGT
>CAJQZN010019029.1:0-10153 GCA_907164685.1 Colias eurytheme | reverse complement strand
GTGTATACAAATAGAACCAGCGCTGTATATTATCTACATTCTGAAGTTAGCGCGGTCTCGGAGCGTGCGTGTGCGCAGATCGATTGCGCTTTACGATATTTATCTTCTGGGACATTGAATGTACTAAACAGTTGTATATTCGCGCGTTTTGTGATAATGTGAATAACCTTATTTTAGAGACTTCAAATATGTAAGTAGATGAAATTAGATAGTCCGTTGTTTATTTATTTTTGTATTATTATTTTTCTTAGTGTCAGTACGTAGGTACGGAGATTATATTAATTTTTTTAAATATACTATAAGTTTATTTTATACAAAAACTGAAGTGCCTGATATTATAAGAAGATTCCAGCAAAAACAATTAAATTTTATTGATAACAGGTATTTTCATCGTTATCACAACAAAAACGTACTTTTAGAATCGAAATGTATATCTTATTTAATTAATTTATATATAATTCTTATTCATTTTTAATTAATTTATATATTTAGGTAATAAATTAGTTGTCTATTTATTATATATCAATCTATTAACACAATTCCTTCAGGAACACAATAAATAGGTCGTTTGTTTAGTTATAAATAAGAAATATGATTTACAATCATTAAAGTACTTAATTAATGCTTGTGGATGTCGTAAATAAAAATAAATAACACAATAACTGAAATAATAATTAAGGTTTTACGTGAGCAATTATGATGATTAAAATTTTAATGAATAATTCAGATTAACTCAATAACTTTTGGAATCTCATCATTATGTACCTTCATATTTAATTACGAAATTCCCAAAGCCTAGAGCCTTTGCTAAATTAGAATAAATTGTTTTGAACTATGTAGGTATTTATGAAAATTACCAAATTATGTTTTTATTGTAAATTGTTTATTTAGTTTTAATTAAAATAATAAAGTAACTTCTTGATTAACATACATTAGTAAATAAAGTTAACTAACAATATTATTTTTAGGCACAAAATCAAAACTTGTTAAAGATACTTTCCTTTTAAATTTACCCAATTCTATATTAATAATAACATTCCATTGATTGATTGACCTATCGATTATTTTCTCCTATTATTATATTTTAATCAGCTTCACTATTGGGGTAGGAATAATTTTATTCAACTATATTTACTTTTTACGCAGACGCTACTATTATAGAATAGGAACTGACCACAGAGCAAGTAATATAGGGAACTGACTTTAAAATTTACGTGACTGACTCCTGCTATCCTGTACCTATAACATATGAAGTGGGAATAAAAGATATTTAAATAAATCAAAGGTCGTACTGGAACAGCCCAGAAATATGAATATTGCTCCAATAATAGATACAGTAATGAATATTTATGTTCAAGAGCAAAGTTCGACGATCTCACAAGGATTCCTTTCGTATTTATTTAATAAATAATAATATATGTAGTACCTATAATATTGATATCACTACATAGTAAAACAAAGTCGCTTTCTCTGTCCCGATGTCCCTTTGTATGCTTAAATCTTTAAAACTACGCAACCGATTTTGATGCGGTTTTTTTTATAGATAGAGTGATTCAAGAGGAAGGTTTTAGTATACAATTTATTAGATTTTAGACAAAGCGGGCGAAGCATCGGGCGGTAAGCTAGTTTTATATATAAAAAAATCAAATTGAATATAGATAACACTACTTTAGTTATAATAATACCTATAAGTTTAGATAAAATTATCTCGTATTTTTGTTTAGAAAAGACGACTTATTTTATATAATCTTTGGCGGCTAACTTCAATATAAAAAATGAATTTGTTTAAAGAAGTGATAGGTCGATTGTACGATATATCCAAAACATTTGATATAAAGTATATTTTATTTTTGTATATCTAAATACCAATAACAATGACATGTAACCTGATAATCTGTAGATACATATAGGTAATAAAACTTTATAGAATAATATATTATATATTTTACTAATTCGGCGAATTTTTTAAGTCATGAATGAGGAAGGTTCTCATAGAGAGAAAACTCGAAAAAAGGGCAATAGGGCAGAACAACGTCTGCTGGGGCAGCCTGTAACAGCTGATAAATGTATTATTGAACTACAAAATCACTAGATACTATATTGCGCACTACTGTATTGTTTTTTTTTTTAGTTATTTACATTCCAAACTTTAGATGAGCAGTTTTTTTGCTGTACCTAACGAATATGATTTTAATGTTAAGTTCCGATAGTTCCCCATACAAATACATATAAATTTTGTCATGATCAAATTTCTTTATTTTATTTTCCCCTGAGTAGAGATCGTAAGGGTCAAACCGCAGTTTGAGCAATAGCTGTCAAAATAATTTATAGTTTGTACGAAAGTTTTTGACGCGAAAAATTATTTCATATCAAATGTAATGTAAGATAGTCTTTCGTTTTTAAATTTAAATCGTATTAAATAGAGAGAAAAAAACTGCACTGAGAAGATAAATAATCATTAGGTATATTTATTACTCACGTGCACTCATATATGTGCCAATGTCTACAGGAAATAAAAACAGTATCTATAACAAAAGCATGTTGATAAAGTACTTACTATCCGTAACCTATAACAATACTTATTTTAAAATATGCGTGCATATATGAATAATTAAATAGTAATTTGTTTACAACATTTGAAAAGATCATTTAAAACTGACTTCATTGATGTTTACTACCAGTATTGTACCTGAATATAAACAAGATTGTGTTGACAAAGGAAAACGAGCTTTGAATCATTGTTTTTAAAATTAAAATTAAATAACTCGGAAACAAACATAGAAGTAGCATCTAAATTTGTTTGTGTTCTGAGCTCTTATTTTGTACTATTTATAGTTTTAAAGAAGATACAATACGTAGGTATGTATAATAAAAAACAGAGTACACATTCTTAAATGCATTAGCATCGACCTATTTATAACCTATAAGTATGTATTAATAAATTTTATGAACATTAATTCATTTAACCAATTTAATAATGTTTCTTAAAAAATGTATAATAAAACATTTTAAAAGTAATAATCGAGTATTCACCTAATTAACAAGATGGAAATTTCAAAAGAAAAATGTAAAAGATACAGCGCTTGTAATATTAATTAAAGCATAAGAACAATTTCTTCTATTCAAAGCTTGCTATTAATATCTATTCTCGTCTGTCTTTTGAAGCATATCTATTTAGAAGAAAGATTAATTAAAATGGCAGGATATATACTATTATTAATAATTGCTATTGTAAAAATAATACGTCTAAAGTAATTAAAAATCTTAGTCAAAGCAAATAAGCTGTATACAAACTACAACTTTTAGATTCTTAAATAAGTATTTCGATAAGAATTTTAATTTAGTTTTAAACACTTCAGTACATGTAATTAAGTACTCCATTATCTGTCGTATTTTTATAAAGATAAACTTTTAAAAACATTTATCTTACCCAGCAGCAATGTAGCCTTGAACGTGTTATCTTACGAATTAAAACTACTCACATCTCCGTTACGAGATTATTTTGTCAAATAGTTTGTTTTATTCCAATGCACTAGCGTATTTCCTACTTCCTTATTGACCTTTGAAGTACCTTAATACATTGTAACTATCAGTTGGCATAATATTTAGATCAATCGTAATCTTACGACTCTTTATGCTAATTAGATGATATAGACACATATAATATAACTACTAGCTGTCCCGGCAAACGTTCTGACTCTTATCACTTAGGACTTTAGGATTATGAAAAATGTCCGGTTTTCATACCTACCCGATATGCACAAAAATTTCATGAGAATCGGTCAAGCCGTTTCGGAGGAGTATAGGAACGAACGTTGTGACACGAGAAATTTTATATGTTAATAAGATTAGATTAAATAGATTAGATTAGATTACAGGTTAATACTAATATCACTTTTAAACAAAAGTTAAAACATCTACTTCTGGCAGAACAGTAGTTACTGCATAGTATTTAAAGCACCAATCAACCAATCAACACCGCATCTCTTATCATTTAAATTCATATTCATATTTATTTATTTATTAATATCTATTATTTGTATTAGTTAAATCTATTTAATATTTATTTTTGTGTAGCAAATCAGTGGAAAGTCGAAAGCACACCCTCCATTCGGTCTTGACAGAATACCAGCGCTGTAGTCGCAGCTTGCTGCGATTATGGCAGAAAGCTGAGTCAAGACCCTTTTCTGGAAATGCAGTGCACACACAGTACCAGATTTTCAACAAACATGGCGTCTAATTTATGTCTAATTTTATTATGTATCGTACTTTCTTTCTTCTTTTTTTTTGTGTTTTCTTCTTGTGTGTGTACCTTTTCCTAGAAATAAATGTTTTTTCTTTCTTTCTTTCTTTCTTTCTTAATATGTATTACAGGTACAGGTTAATGTACGTAGGAACATTTTGTGCTTGCGTTACGCGTATGTGCTACATTGAAGCCGCGTTTAGAAAGGCAAGATTGTGAATCGAGTTAGTGGAAAATAATAAACATTTTACCTGTCCATATAGTAATATATTAACTCGGTCTTATGACCGTGACATGGCTAGTAATTCCCGCCCTTCGATTTATTCTAAACGATTTGGCGAGCATATTACACTCAAACTCAAACTCAAACTCAAACATTCATTTATTCAATTAGACTACTATTTAGTAGCACTTTCGAATCGTCATTACATAGTATTTTTAACATTTGACGACGCGGTTGGCGCAGTGGTAAAGCAACTGCCTACTGAGCCGACGGTCCCGGGTTCGATCCCCGGTCAGGGCAAATATTTGTGTGATGAACTCAATTATTTGTTCTTGGGTCTGGGTGTTATTATCTATATATGTATTTATAATATTATATTTATCGTCGCCTAGTACCCACAACACAAGCCTTTGAGCTTACTGTGGGACTAGGTCGATTTGTGTAATAATGTCCTATAATATTTATTTATTTATTTATTTATTATTTATTTACCACCGATTCGGAAAGCAGTATCTATGGAGAAGAAGAATCACTCGTAATGTTATAATTATTATCTGAGCTTTTTACAATAGTAAAGTATGACAGTGAGTCCTTATTTTACCTGTACCGTAGTAAATAATGTGAGTTTCCATACGAGCTTGGCCTTTGCCTGTGCCAATTGACATCGCAAAGCCTTTCAATTAAATATGTAAATGAATTTCCGATCACTATTGCTTAGTAACTAATCCTTAGTAATCAGAGAGGAAGGACCAAACGGAATAACTTATCTCTGAAACCATTGCAAACGACAAACATAATGCATCTAGCAAACTATACTCAAGGAAATTTCTTGAATATTACATTATAAATTAATAATAATTATATATAATACTTCTTACATTACACTAACCTCCCTGCATTTCCACGTCTATTGCGCCGTCGACTAATGACACCGGTTTCGCAATTACTTTCACTCGACTTGTCACTGAAATCTTACCTTAATCATTAATTTCCTCAGTATATCGATATAAACGATAAATAATGGTTTTATTATTAGCTCAAGGTTTTTAAGAAAAGCTTGTAAGAACTAGCTCGACTTGTTTAGAGTGAAGAATGTTCCATTGTAAGAGGATGCTGCTTAATTGTAAATTTTTGCTAATCATTTTCGAGTCGTTGTTTTGAATTTAGCATGATATTATAATTCAACATTGGCCCTGGCGACAACTTATTACAATAGTATAAACAATATTTCACTCTAAAAATATTAGTAGTTCTTATGAATTTTAAAACCTTGACATAAAATTAAAACATATCTTCTGGACTCAATGTTTACATGTAAACCGCTATCTTATTCAGTCTTACTGCTTTATACTGATATCTGCATATCGTATGCAACAATTTATTGATGTCTTGGTGGTACATTAATTACCATCTCGTCACTCGTGTATGTATCTCGTAATACGCTCCGTTTAACTTTACGAGTAGAAGTAAACAATCTATTTAAATTTAATAAACTGTCACAAACAACGTTTACATTATAACATTAATAATGAATAAATTATCGGTCGGGGGTCTGATAATATATGTACATCTTGGTACATTTCCCTACATGAGTGCAATAATAGCACAGCTAAGTATAAAATTCAAGGACTACAGCTGATAAGAAAACAAAGTCGCATTATACTATTATCTCTTTCTTCAATAATGACATACATTTATATTTTATATAGTGCAATCGTGGAAAGACACTAATATGTTATAACTATAATATCATAACAATATACAGCACGATTTGTTTTAACTTTATGAGTCGTTACAGAATGAATAAGAATTGTCAATTTTCAACTTTTTTATAGCGGTGATTTCAATTTACGACGTCTAGTTAACATTAGATCGTCGATAAAAGGTTATAGGCACCTGAGATGACTGGAGAATTTACATTTATATTACCGGATCTAGTGTAATTAATACACAAGCGGATAAACGAATACCTACTTACGATATTGTTTTTTTTTTTCTTATATCATCTGTTATGAAAATTTATTACAATGTTTGCAAAGTGATGTTGGCTATTAACATTTATATTTATCAAGTCCAAATAAAATCATGATTGTGAAAACTGACAACCCTCATTTATCTTCAACCATTATACATATTATTAGGTTCTAAATATATTTTGAAAGTAAAGAATTTTTATATAATATGTATGAAAATGACTCGAAATAGGTTATTGTAATCAAATGACAAAACCTACATAATAACGGTAAACCCTCATAGGAAATCACTTTTAGGAGTCTTTTATGTGTTTAATATTTTTGTCAGTGTGTGTGTGTGTAATGTCAAGCCAATGTCAAGCACATTTTTAATGGGATCTTCGACTTCAAGATTTAAGGTTTAGTCATATTTTGGTCATTCTTAAATGCCAGAGACAGACAGTTGTCATTATATTCAAGAAACATAATTATTGTGAATTCAATTAACTATTTGTTCACGACACACGAAGTTATACATGAAGGCTGATATAAAGTGACAACCTATAATAATCATAATCAACCCTGGGAGGTGTTGACATTCTTAAAATATATTGGGAATCATCTCAAAAGGAAATTGATATAGAACGATGAAATTAGGTGATTATGTATTTTAGAACGTATATAATACGTATATAAACAATCTTAGCTTAAATTAAATACAATCACAGAACTTATTACAATAATAGATACATTAACCCTGGATTAAAAAAAACTTAAAACTCGAATAAACATAATATATTTAAAACATGTTTCAATAATTACATTCAGTGCTGAAAATTGAAATGTTAAACATAATTTTACGGTTACACTATAAAGCGAAGCATCGTCATTGAAATATGAAAATAAATTAAATTTTAATTGCTTTTCATCAATTTAATAAGCGACGTACACATGCATACACACTAGTAGTTTTCAGTAGTCTTGATATTTTAATGTATTTTTACAACTCACTTTTTTGTATTATTTTTTGTGATTAGGTAAAAATTACCTAACATATTGTTACATTTGTTTACATAGCTTATGATATTCTAGAAGATCTCAAAGCTATATTCCTTTTAAAATACAAAGACATACAGTTAATTTTAAGGTACCTACGTTTAATAGAGATATAATATTATTTAGTATTAATAAAATCAATATTATTGAATACATAACAATGGTAATGATGATAACGTTATGCTTTCACGCGCAATAAATTCAAGTGTGATTCTTGTTTGCCCGTTTTATTCTCATTGTTAATTTACAAGAGGAAAGTACATAATTATGCAATTATATTGTTTATCTATTGTATAATAGATACAATAGACGCACAAAGATGGCCTTATCTAGTAAACAATGTATATAATTGTATCATTAAATTAAATTCATGAAATTTTCCTATTTTGTGAGTAGTTTATTTTACAAAACAATTGTAATGTTTGGGCTTGGGGTGTGATAAATACAGCCTAGGAGTTTTTGACAATCAATGGATACTTATAAATCATGTTCCTATAAATAAATTTAATCACTTTAACTAATATAGAAACTCGATACTTCATTCAAAATAAATGATTACATTATTATTTTTATTTGCTTTTTACTTTATAAATATTCACTTTATTATTTGACTGTTATTATTTGAACTGCAGCTCGCACTGCATAATGTACTGCAATTATGCAGAGGGAATTAAAATTTAAAACCAGCAATTCAGTCACTTCGCTACAGCTAATTAAAAAGTACATGTTAAATAAATAAAAAACTAACAGGGACGTAAACATTTATCGTATATGGCAGAGGTTTATTGCAGTGTACAAAAAACAAACTGGTAGCTCTGGAAGGACTATTTCAATATATCAAGAGGTGTGTGTGTGTGTTGGGAGCATGCGTGTGCGTGTGTGTGTTAACATGTGTGTGATTTCGTGATATACTCCACATTATCTCTACAAAAAAAGTTATTGGAAAATCTACTAATGCAAGTAATTGTGAAATATTTTTTTATTCAACATGTTGTGTGGCTGATATGTGTTAAATATGATGAATATGATGATGGAATGAATACAATGACCTATTATCATACCAGTAAGATAATTATTGTAAATCCGATCACGTGAATACGAGAAAATTGTATAGTAATTCTAATAATAAATATATGCTGATAAAATAAAAATAATTAAACAATACAATAATTATTATCAATTCATTATGTATTTAAGACTAGCGGTCTGCCCCGGCTTCGCCCGTGGTACATGTTTCGCAATAAAAGGTAGCCTATGTTCTTTCTCAGGGTCTAAAGATTGTCTGTGACAAATTTCATCAAAATCGGTCCAGTAGTTTATGCGTGAAAACCATACATACATACATACAAACCTTTCCTCTTTATAATATTAGTATAGATATAAAGATCAGTATAACTTGTTTTTGATTAAATACATTTAAAAAAATAAAAATTTAAACGCGATTTCTCCGTGACCACGCTCGCTTGTGCGAAACGTCGGGATAAAAAATATGTAATTCATGTTTAAAATCCGTTAAAATCTTGTATTTCTATATGGTATTACTATCAGAAATTCACAAACGTAATTCTAAATAATAAGTTTAAAAATAGTACGTTTGAGAACGTTATGCAGTTATGTAACTATTTAAGAATATGGAATTCTTAGTATCCAATTTCGACTCGCCCTTGACTGGTTTTTTCAACGTTTACATTGATGTAATTTTTGGGTCAATGCATAGCATAATATATTTTTAAATCAGCCATAATAACAATTTTTTATAATTATTATAAAATCATGACATAATTTGACTCTATCCTTGCTATAATTACTGATATTATTTAAATAATGTGATAATAATACACTTAAATTTTTTAATTTTATACAATTCAGTAGATATACAATTTCATTAAAATACATGATTGATTTTAAAACAGCACAATCAACAACAAATTAAACTAACCAATAAATTTTGCAATAATTATATTATGTTACTTATAGTACATTTCATAAACCATAAACATGACCTCAAAATAAGGTACATGACCAGATACACAATATGGCAATTAACACGTGGTAAAAGTGAGGCAAAAGGTCACACTTTACATTTATCGTATCGAAGTAATATACTATTTATATCAGGCAGTTATCATGCTATCTACAAAATCTTTCCTATAGTGATTAATCTTGTCCTATTATACCACAATAGATAAAAATAATATGCACCTATTTTCAACTGGTAGATAACGTTTAAATTTAATGAAGAAGAAATGAATATTATTAGAAATCAATTTTAAATATCATGTAGAGCACCATTTTCCTTGCCATCAACATAGTTATAAGGAGAAAGGCTTAAATAATTTATATAGTTAATCTAATGACAAAATAGTGTTTGCTGTCTCAGACTAAGACCCCTGTAGAACCGCCATCCTGTTACAAATGACCCGAAATTTTGTGTCAGTGTTTCGGGTCATTTGTAACAGGATGGCGGTTCTACAGGGGTCTTAGTACGCAATGACAAAAATAAAAATGATGGTCAGAACGCTGATACCGGATACCTTAAGATACTGTAATATTTTATATTAGAGAATCTTAACATAAAATATTATAGTATTTTCACCGTGTGTGACGCGCTTTACAAAATCGTAATAAAATAATACTGATTTTAAAAATGAAAAAAGGTAAATATTATTTCAAGTAGTA
>CAJQZN010019026.1:0-13677 GCA_907164685.1 Colias eurytheme | reverse complement strand
AAACAAACAACTGATCACGAGCGATTAAGCGAAACCTAAATAAACTTCCAGCTAAGCCAAATGCATAAGTAGATCGATAACAGCCACACCGGTTACGATAATATTGTTTATTTTAGAAGCACGTGCGATTGCTTTGCATGTGTGATGTAACTGATCAGATTAGATTGGAGATCAGACTGCCGGTGACGCAACGATATAACAATAAAACCTGGCTGCCCCAATATCACAATATTAATAGCACACAGTAACTCAAATAAACTTTGAAGATTACACAATTTCGCAAAAGTAGGAATGAAAATTCTTATCTTACATTGTTGCGTTGTCGTTCTCACATTGATATGCATACAGGTAGAGCATGCAATTTGATATTCAATGTTATTTGTGATTCAGTTTCAATAAACAATATTATATTCTTAACTATCTAACTTGTTGTAAAAGTAGTTGTCATTATAAGTACGATTATCTGTTGAAAATTTTTAATAAATAATTAATAAAATAAATAAAATAAAATTTCCTTCTCAAAATAGATTTAAAAAATGTGTTAACCAAACTTAACTAGGTTTTGAGGAAATGATTAAAATCATAGTATAACCACTGCTAATGAGCATAGAACTTTCTAATTAGCATTTCATTACAATAACCTATTTTTGATTACAGGAAGAAGTATCATGTCAAGTAATGTACCCATCGTATGGCGGGATGCCAAATTGTGACGACGGGGATGACGACCTCGGCCTCTTACTGACCGTCTTACTTTTCGCTGCGAAACAAAGAAGTAATAGTTTTGACAGATACGGATATGGTGGATGCGGCTGTTGTAACAATTGCTGTAGAAGCACCCAAAAGACCATCCCGATACCGTATCCAATTCCGATACCAACTAATAATCCTATAATTTACAAATCACAGTCCAGCGAAAATGATAGTGATACAGACGACTGTAATGATGATACAGCTCAAGGTAGTCAGAAATCAAGTCAACATGAAAGTTCTGAAGAAGAGGAAACTACGAAAACTACCAGCGTAAAATACAAACCGATGTTAGTTTCAGAATCAGCTGAAATCTCTATGGATTAACGAAAATGTTAAACACAATATTTTTTACTATTTTGATAGTTCCTTTTGTAAATTTGAAAACATAAATAAATATAAATTATTAAAAACTAATGCACATGTTTCATTCTTTTTGAAACCCATCTTATGTTATGTTTTTAGGAATAACAATTAATAAAATGTATAGAAAACAGCACTACCATATAAAATTAATTCATATGCTTACATGTATAATGATGTCTAAGGATAATAAAAAAATCATGATATCCTCTATATCCTCTCACCTCTGTAGACGAGTGCTTCATAATTCAAGATACCTATAGAAATAAGAAGTTTCCACTCCACATGTATAAAATCTACAGCATGATGATTTTAACATGCTAACATATTATATTGTATTTATATTATGTTTAGATTGTAGTTCATTCAATAATTTACTATATAAAAATAAGTCGGGTTTTCCTTCCTGACGCTATAACTCCAGAACGCACGAACCAATTTCCACGGTTTTGCATTCGTTGGAAAGGTCTCGGGCTCCGTGAGGTTTATAGCAAAGAAAAGGTGTCTCTTGTGGCGAAACGGAGTTCGCCGGGTTGGCTAGTTGTAATTAATTATAAAATATCCAATGAAAATATTTCAATAAAATATTAATTATGAACTAATTATACGTTATGGTATGGTAGTATCAGTAGTATGTTTTTGTATGTAAATGACTTCATTGATAACTATTTTTTGAGTACGTAAAATAAATTCCTTGATATAGCTAAAATGGATATGTCTTTATTTTTTCAAAGGATTTTTTATCAAATTAAGGATTTTTAAAGGCTCTAAGCCTTCTAGTCTAACCTTCTTCTTCTATTTTATTTTATCAACTCTACAAAAAGAGTAAGAAGTGGGAAGATCACATTGTTGTCTGTCTGTCCATCTGTGTGTCTTTTAAGACCTTTTTCCTCAAACAGAGATATTTATATCAAACACTCGGGTCTACCTTGAAGATGTGAGATAAACAAAACTTCTAAGTAATCGCAATCAAGCTAGAGCCGTTTATGGTAAAAAATTTTCGACATCCGCAAAGGAATAAGAATCTACTAGCCCAGAACAGAGAAGCCCAAAATTTTGGTAGGAAGCAACGTATTATAAGGAAGGTGAAAAGCATAAATTTACAACATAATATGTATATAATAAAAAAACAAGCTTGTACGGACCATGGGTGAAATAATCCGACTCGCACTTGGCCGGCGTTTTATACCTACGAGAGAATCGAGAATGTTTTATTTATAGAATTTAACAACAAATTAAAATTATTGAATACACCAGCAATAAAGAACTATAAAATGTTTACCAAAGTTTTGCTTGTTAAAATTACAGGCTGGGAGTTTTCTGAGTAGTGAATTCATTAGTTGAGCAATTTACAAAATCTCTGACTATACCTATTAATAGCCTGCATATGTATACCTAATTAGTTTACGTTTATGTGATTACTCTAATATGTAAAATATTTAGTTCACACATTTTTGTTACGTTTAAAATAGGTTCTAATATGCATAAGGAACACGTTTTACATTTTCTTTAAATGCATCTCCAAAATTATGCAACTACAAAAAGATAAAACAATATAAACGTGATAAAACGAGAAAATAATCAGATGTAGTAATTGATAAGCTACTTGCAACAACAGATAACCGTGTGAAGATTACATAACATATTAATACAAAATATATAATCATATGTACTTATTGAAACATGCGCATTTTATACCTTTTTACAATGGCTTCCGCCATATTGTTCACGTCTCTCTTAATATATCTTCACACTTATGTAATGATTAATCTTATTTTATTTATATTTATTACTATTGTGTTGTGTATTGAAGTTTATAATAATTATTTTTTTCTTTTTTTCAGACTTGCTTTGGGCAGCAAAGCAATTTTTTTAATCAAAATAATTTTGGAAAAAAGCCACTTGGAACACCGGCCCCGCAAAGCAGTCCCAGTACATCATTTCTGAAGAACTTTACTGGACATGGAAATATCGGGAACACGGCAAATTTTCAAGGAAGCCAGCAATTACCGGGAAATAATCAGCAGTCGAACAATCCTCTAAATGCTAGAAATACCCTACCCGAACAACCTTTTAATTTTCAACAATCAATGGCGTTGCAGAAAATGAATATGCAGTCGTTAACAAACTTGCAACAACAACCTAACAACTTGCCTAAAAACTTACCTGCTGCTACACCGTACAACACGCCAGTTCCTGGGAACATGCCTTCTTTAAGTTTATCAGAACCAGTACAAAATTACAATATTCTCTCGGCTCCAGCAATTAATCCATTACAAGGACAACAAATGTCCTATCAATTGCCCTCTCAAACTGGCATGCCTATGCAATATTCTTTACAAACACCTCAAGCTATTCCATCTTATTCCGTGAACTCAAATTATGGAATTCCTTCAACTCCAGGTTGTTCCACACCTCTCACAATTCCATTAGGTGTTATGGAAGCTTCACAATTGTATAGTCCTGCCCCAAGTTTTAATCCCTATTCATTTTCTCAGCCATCTGTTTCAAACTATTACCCAAGTTTCGATCCTAGTCAAAGTATTATGATAGGACAAAATGATATTATTTTAAATACACAGGATCCCCTGTCTTCGGCGTATCTTCCAGTTCTTCAAACGAGCTCACCGCAATACAGAGTAGTTCAGAGTTATCCAATAAATACAATAGTCACCTCTGATCTCAGTCAGAACTCAAAATCATCAACTCTGAAAACAATACTTCCTCTGTTAATTAATTTATTGAAGGAAAGGAACTCTTGCCCATGCCATCCCGGTTGTGACTGTGAGTGTAAGAAAAAACGAGCTAAGAAACCTCAAATTTCAAGCAGTTATTCCAAACAAAAGAAATACCCGCTTAGTGAAGATGGTCCAGCTATCGAAATATATTCTGATGAAATGGAGACAACTAGGAATGTAAGAGAACCGAAATTAGCTGGAAAATTGAAAAATAAAATTCCTGACGTCAGTACAGAAGCTCAGGATGACGAATCCTTGGAGTATCATGAAGAAGATGATAATGAGGACGAGTCAAAGTAAATGTAGTTAGATTAACTAATCTTATTTATTGAATAAATTATTTTGTTTTACATAAAAAGTTTTTTATTTTGATCCTTGTTTCTAATTATATTAATTTTAATCAATCTTATAGCAATGCTATAAAAATATTCGTCCACGTCTATCTTACTATATTTACAAGAAATATCTTGAGCACGTATTGTATAGATATCTTCGTCTGACGGAATTACTAACATGAATCATAAAATACGGTTCGCTTTGTTTATTTTACACTCAAATCTATGTTCAATTTATTATGCTAGACTCAACAAAAGCACTCACACAAAGACATAATGTGAAAAGATAAAAATTATGTATAAATTCGCGTAGCTTGCATCATTTATATAATATTCTCTTCATAATATTTACACGATGGGTTCAGCTGTTTGGTTTCTTTCGTTCATCACCATTGTTATTTTGAATGTAAGTGTTTGTTTTATTCATACTTTCGCATGGGAATAATTACTTAATCATTACCATTTAAACTATTATTAGTTAGGTATATTATTTAGGTATAATTTTGAAGTAGAATATGTTAATCGCAGTATTTTCCAAAACATCGTTTTTATTTTCAATTTTGCATTTGTAGGTCACTGCGAGCTCGTTTAGATCGAGCATCCAATCACAGAGAAAAATTTAGTTATTCCATGCCGTTGGATAATGGACGTGGTTGGCTCTAACAGATAGAATCGTACCTACTCGCTCACAAATTTCGTACACTTACATAATACATAATATTTTATACATAGAATTTAAAAACTAAAAGATAAATTATTTATAGGGTTTAAGTATTACGATTCTTCTTGGGGAATCAAACAAAAGTTCAACATTTTATATTAAAATTAAATCTTCTGAATAACCACAGAAAAACATCACTGTTTTCAAATGTTTTTCCTCTTTTACATTATTAATTAAAGTCCGAAATGACCTCAACAGTTCTCCTCGCGTAGGATGAAACTTTAAAAAAATGGAAAACTAATTAATTTCATATGTAAAAAGCGATTGATTTAATAATTGCTAGAACTGATTATAAAATGAAGTGACATTATTAAGATACTTATATTTAATTAGTTAATTGTTTTAAAAATAGGCTTAAAGATCTTAAAGATTAATTTATTTACATTTATTTATTTATTTATTTATTTATTTATTGGTTTACCAACGTTTGTTTACATTTTTACATTTTTACAAAAGTTTAGATACACAAAATAAACAAACATGGTTAATGTAACAAACACTTACTGGCAAACACAGCATGCAAAAACGTTAAACCAGTTTATTTTTTAAGTACATAAAAAAAGACAATTAATAAAAACAGAAAAAAAAATATGCATATACAGTTAAACATCATCCATTAAAAGAAAAATCTTGAAAAATTTTACGGAGTTTGCTGGGGGAGTCCGAAAAAATGTCGAAAAGCTCACAGTGTTTATTAATAGTATTACAAAATCTTGGAACTGGAGAATTACGACCCGAGACAGTTCTGCGAAGAGGAGGACAGAGTGGTAGCAAAACCTTACGTGGGTACCTAGAAGGCACTCTTATGTTGAGTCTTTGCAGTATTTGAGGACAATCGATTTTGTTATTAAACAATTTTTTTTACATATTCAAAGATGCATTATTATTCACTGTTGCTTCACTCTCATTGGTCGGAGCGTGATGTGATGCCTTCCTCGATAAATCCTAAATGGACTATTCAACATAAAAATATTTTTTCAATTCTGATTTCTGAGATTAGCTCGTTCAACCATTACCAAACAAACACTTCAGCTTTATTATATGTATAAGTATAGATTGTATATTAATCCTACTTGTAACTCAAAGGTAACAGATGTCAATGCCTGCAGTTGTGGTGGCTGTGCAAGTGCGCCTGCGCCTCTACCTACAATAGTTCCCATACCGTACGCTTACAATTACAACCAAGGGAACAATGTGAGGGAAATCCTACCGCTCCTGATGTACATTATCGCAAAGAGGGACTGAAAATTAAGGGTTTGTAAAACGTATGAGTCACAAAAATAAGATTAATTATTAACTAAATTATTTAAAAATCTCAGTAGGTAATAATTATAAGTGTGTGAGCTATAACATAGTTGTGTATAATAATAAAGTTTTTGTGGAATCTTACGTATTTTATTTATGTGCGTAAAATTAAAATTATTTTTAAATTATATTACATTGTTTCGATTTTCGAAACATTTTAAAGAACAATAATTATGTTAGTAGTGTGAAAATTGCAAGTATTTATTATTATTTACGCAATTATTATTGGGTATTGTAACGTAAGTACTTAGAAATGTGGACATCAGATTACTTAATTCGATAATACATAATATTATTATGATATAAAACGTAAAGGGCAATCGAATTAATAGTACAAATATACAAACATGTCGCCTTTATGGTGGTTTTGCTGTACATTTGCCCTTTTGGCCAATCTCGATGTAAGTTATTAGTTTTATTATATTACAAACATATTCTGTCTCTATATAATTGCTAAGATGTATTCTAAAGTTAGCGGTAGGTACCTTGTAGATATTTGTGAGGGAGGACATGGGGAATTGTAAATTGAGATTTTTTTAAAGAACTGTTAAAAAAGCAATTTAGTTCGCGTCAGTTCTCCCGTCTCCGCCGAATTCGTAGTTCAATCACTGAAAATTACATTTTAATTATTGCGCTATGTTTGCTAGTGTACCTACATTGCAATGTTCGTCAATTATTTAACGAAAGAGCGGAATTTATGCTCAGTCAAATTGGGACGTCCAAATCACTGAGTTTATAACGTAATAGAAAATTATGGCACCCATTGACCACCGAGCGCCCCGATCGGGCCACGGCACAATAGATTTTCTATTGTGTCTGTGATTCCTGGGCCTGATGGATCCATGTAAAATCTACGAACTAAAAACACAATAAACAAATAAATAAATAATATAAACACACATAGCATTGTTCTTCCTAGCCACAATATTGATTGTATCATATAAACAATAATTTTACTATCCAAGCGCACTATTGACTGCATATAAAATTTATATTGAAACGTAAAATTTCAGGTGTTCGTAGCATCTCAATGTCCAGGATGGTACGACAATTCAGCTGGTTACCCAGGCTACCCACCTTATCCCATAGTGGTCAAATCAAAAGAGAAGAACTCATGGAAGCATATCCTCCCCATCATTCTGCTGATGATGACTGATGGTGGATTCGGAAACTCTTCTCCAGGGTACGTCAATCCAGGACCCTGTTGTTGTAATGGCTGCTGCTGCTGCAGTAATGACAGCCCAATTCCCATACCCTTTCCCATTCCAATCGGCATAAATAACCCTATTGTTTGTTAAAATAAACTTATTTTGCCATTACGCTTTGTTTAATTTTACAACACTGATAATTGAAGTATGGCTTACGACCATTCGTATAGAAATTCTAAATTAAAAAGAAAATCCACTATAATTCACAAAGATTATTGAATGATTTGATATCAATGAGAATTTGATGATTTGATATCTAATGTGAAAAAGTAAATCCGCCAAAACATTAAAAACTACCTTAGTACATTATGCATAGGTACTAGCCGGAACTTGGCAAAGTTTTTATAACAAGCAGAAGTTTTACCTTGAATGTAATGTATTCAGCAGTCCATAATATATTAAATTTCACAGGTAAACAATAGTATTTGCTTTAAAATTTACGAACATGACGTGTTATTGTTAAAACATGGCAAAGCCATCTACTTAAATATGAAATAATAATTTAATAAATTTTAGAGACACATTTAATGTGAATACGTGTTTATCCATACATTTTAACATTTCACAATGCTCGTCAATTAAGTACATGCTTTGTTTTGAAATCATTACTATAAAAAAGAATGCAATACCTAAACTTGGTCAATGATATTTCAAAATGGGGTCACTAAGGATAATTATTCTTTTCGTGGCGGCTATTTCAGTGGAGGTAAAGTATCGTAAAAATTTTTTTAAAGTGTTTTCGAATGTACAATAATGAATAATAACTCTTTTAGGTCTACAATGTAGCCGCTCAATGTGGTCGCGTGGAGTATCTTTCGCAACCGTCATCTGCTGTAGCTACAGCCACACCAATGATCCAGCCAATAAGCCAATTCATTATACCGGCGATAATTAAACCACTGTTATCCTTTGAAAGTTCTTCTGAGCGAGCTCCAGCCTCGCACGACTACAACCAGCAACCAAACTACCCACCTTATCCTCCGATGAATTACATGCCACCAATTATCTACGAAGATGACGACGACGACGATTGGCACCATCTACTCTACTTCTTACTCTTTGCAATGAGAAACAAAGGAAATTCAGGTGGTTATGGCTCGTACCCTGCACCGATGCCTTATACTTTCTACCCTGTTCCTACAGGTTTTGGATATAATGACAACAGATGCAGTTGTGACGACAGTAAATCGGGAAGTACTATTAATTACATACCATACCCTGTGCCTGTTCAGGCCTCGTGTGGAATTATGGACTCTACTCAAAGTTATGGAGACGATATCACTATCATGCAATCACCAGCGATACAAGCTCTGAATGGAAGGGACAATGAAGTCACGTTACATATCAGAACCGATTAATAAATACGCAGTTGGAATCCTTGTAATATTCTTGAAATAAAACTTGATTCATTGCATACCTTACGAGTTTTAATTTTTAACGTGAAATAAATATAAGAGCAACAGCTAATAATGAAATATTTTATTTATGGATGATTGAACCATTTTTTAATCTCTAGATGTAATTAATTACTTTTCACGAGTAGATGTTATTCCAAATCAGAGGTCGAAAGGGTTCTAAATAATATGAAATCATTAATTTTGATTTTACCTAATAACATATTATTTTGTCATGTCTAGTTATACAAATTAAACCTTTCTGGGGAAATTCCAGAGTTTAGCAAACATTAAAATAGGTATAGTTACCTATAAACATTGTGTATATGACCTTCAAACTTAAAAAAATACAACCATATTACATACATAACGTTTTCTCACGGTTCTATTACGTTCTATAATATACAAATATTGACAATGGTCAATGGTGTCTGTCCTCTACGTTATCAAACATACTGAGAACTCTTGAAAATTGTGCAACTATTTCAAAACTTCAAAATCATCACAATAGCAAAACTATACTGGAGATAGACAACGTAGATACAAATGTTTACTAGTTTTACTTATATAAATGGGTGTTCCTATTTTTGAATCATTTCAATAGGCTTACTGAGTACGTAGCAATGATTGGAAAAATTCTTCTAGGACTCCTCTTGTGGAAGGTAAATATGGAAACCTAATATAATAAAGCAAATAGACGCATTATCTTTACAATAACCAATACAAGTTTAGTTTTGTTTCACGGTTGCTGGAAGGTGCTATCAAGGGTGCAGTTCAGGCTACGGGTATGAACAACCGGGATATGAATATGGTATGGCCAACTACATGGAATCCTCGGCTTATAACCCAGCTACATCAGTCCCGAATAACCAGCCAATAGTCATCGTCATAAAAGATGACGACAAATTCGACTTACGTGATTGGCTGGAGATTCTGCTAGCTCGTGGTGACAACGATGCTCCCACATACATCCCTTACCCAGTCCCTGTACCATGCTGCTCTTGTGGAATGACAAACTGTTGCCGCAACTTAGACTGCAATGCAGCTTGCAGATCTAATAACACTGTATCAATCAAAACAGTTCTCGGGAGATGATTGCTCGTATCGATTGTGCAAAATATGAATAAATATAGTGAGAATATGCAGCTTTATTCTGTTTTATTTATTAATTGAACCTGTTAAAATCATTGAGCTTTTGTGATTGGTAATGCTATGTGCACAAAAATCTGATACAAGGTATTTTTGTGTTATGGAAATTATCAACGAAATAATTTTCAATCGAAATGTTAATTAAGCAAGGAGAATCCTGTTAAATAGATGTAATATCGATTTCCTCGAAAATGTTATTAGCAAGGTTTGAAGGGGTTTTGGGGACTTCAAATTGATTTAGAGAGGTTGTCTAACGAAAATTACATTTAGTTATATATGTATTTATTTATAGATTTATTATTTATGTATATTTATTCTTTAGGTTATAATTATATTTTATATTTATTTATTATTCATTTTCTTTTAGTTCATATCAAAATTTTAAGTTTGTAATGCACCACCACCATAATTGTAATCCTTCTAAATTTTCGGGTTGTCTGGCAGAAATCGCTTACAGCGATAAGACCGCCCTCTGTACATGTTGTTACTTGTATGGTTCTTAGTTTATAATCCTGTATTAAGTGTGCAATAAAGTATTTTTCATTTCATTTCATTTCATATACACTCAAACAATCTTGTTTAGAATAAAATAAATAGTATAAAAAATCCCACCAAAAACATTTTCATGTAAAATGTTGCCAAGACGAGCCCATATGACTCGCACTGTCAAAAAGTTATCAGATCTCATGTAGAGCCAAGCTTCTAACACTACACGCCCTAACTCTACAAGGCCTAACTTCACAAACTCTACACGTTAGTCAAAATATGTGGCTTGGCCATTTCGCTACATTCACATCGGCGTAAGGTGAAAAATTAATTCACTGTTCATTACTTTTGTGTTATACAATAGTTCTTGTAGTAACGAACGGCCAAGCCACATATTTTGACTAAGGTGTAGAGTTTGTGAAGTTAGGCCTTGTAGAGTTAGGGCGTGTAGTGTTAGAAGCTTGGCTCTACATGAGATCTGATAACTTTTTGACAGTGCGAGTCATATGGGCTCGTCTTGGCAACATTTTACATGAAAATGTTTTTGGTGGGATTTCATTTCTTTTTGTAGGTTGTTTGTAACAATTTTTTTTTTAACAAGGAGTACCTATACATATATATATCTAGGGGAACCAAGTTTTAGATTATTAGATTAGACCTCTAGCGTCATCAAAATTTAATTTAAAATTACAGGTCTCATACAAACTCCCATCCCCTAGTTTAAGGGGTTGGGGGATGAAAGTTACAAGTTTTATAATTTTTTTGTTGTTTGTGTGCTAATACTAGCTTACATACAAAATTTCAGCTTTCTAGGACATTAGGAAATACCTTAAGAATTTTGATGATCATCAGTGAGTCAGTGACGAAATTAGCGTTTTTTAGATATAAATAAAATCTGAAGTATAAAAGCTAATGTAATTAAAACTTAATATGTTCAATAAGTCCGCTATTGACAATATATCCCGAAAATTTTGTTGATCTAGCATAATCCAAACCCAAGTTATGAGGGTTCAAAAAAACGTCGAAGCGCTTCGAGAAAAGGTAGGTAGTGCCCGTGCGCCTCGCTTGGCTTGTCTTGGCGGGGGCACTACCGTGCCCCCAGATCTAAATAGAAATACTAAGATAAACTCATGAAATTATTGTATTGTCATGGATCAAAATCGAGTCAAAAGGAGTCGGACAGACGGTTACACACAAACATAATAGTTATAAGTGAAGTCTGGGTGTAGCTGATAAAAGCGTGATAAAATAGTCTCTTTTTCTCACTAATTAATCATCAAAATCATATTCATATTTATTGTTAACTTTCCTACTAAGTCAGTTATTAATAATAAGATTTTACTCCATGTCTAATATGTATCTAATTAACAATAATCACTCTAAGCTTGTACAAAAGTTTGAATTGAGAAATTTGTTCATAATTAACACTACAGCTGTTTTGCTAAATATTTAATCTTGTAAAGTATCAAATACACGAAGTAATGAATTAGGTTATATCTTTTGTTAGAAGAGATTTTGCCACAGAATATGCAAATAAATGCCGGAAAGATATATATTTGTTTTTAATTTAGTGTTGAAGTTTTGTGAAAACAAAGCAATTAGGTTGAATGTATATTTTGATCTTGGTAGTTATTTGTAGAGCTTATTTTACAGGTTTAGGCAATATTGTATTATTAAGAAAATATTAAAAATATTGTAGATTGTCATTTTGTTATCCGGTTACGGCTCTAAAAATATAGATAAAAATTAATATACATATATTTCCGTTAAAATGAATGATCTAGAAACGTTAATGTCTGCGGCTTTTTATATGTTTCCTCGTCTGATGTCAATTAAATATTAATCATAATTGAAAAAAATATTTCTTATAGACATATTAAATGAGCTGCAATTAAAAAATCGAATATATAGACTAAGCATTAAGCAAATCAAAACCTAACAAGCATATTCCAAGAAAAATAAATAAATATACCTAGCTAATGGAATAGAAAAAAAAATTGCTTACTTACTACGTTAAGTAGTTATTATTATTATATTTTCAATTGAAATAAAACTCTATATAACTAAGAATATGTTGCTATACTTTATCATTACCGTGAAGTACAATTTATTTTTATTGTAATAGAATTCTAACTATTTTGATTCTATCTACGTGCTCTTGTTGACACATATACCTATTTACGAAATCCGATGCATTGCTAAATATTATAGGACAAGGACAACAGTATATAAAAGGAAACAATTTCTTTGAATTTCATAAAAATCGAAATGGCTTCTATGAAAGTTACAATCCTCTTTGCTTTATTACTCATCGTCAAGGTAGGTTACAATTTACCAATTATTCTTTGTAAAATTGTAGTATATAAAACAATGAACATTATTTGTAGATTAATGAGTAAGCAGTCTCATATGCATAACAACATGTATACTTAATTTGGTTTTTATTTCAGACCGTCTTGGGCAACTGCGGCCCATACGGACATGGACCCTATGGACATCCCGCTATATACAGAGACAATGACGACAACGATCTAGAAATTCTGCTGCCGATTCTATTGATGGCCCTGCTCGGAAATGGCGGTGGATTCGGAGGAATGGCTCAGCCTCCAGCCCCAATCCCCATCCCAATTCCTTACGCTGGTGGCTTCAACAACTGTGGTTGTGGCGGCTGTGGATGCCAGCGATGCTAATTTTTTTTTATTTTTTTTTTAATCATAAATTTTCAGCATATATTTTCGGCCAGTGATATTGAAACTTATTAAACCTCATTTAAAAAAAGCCCGCCCTAAATCTGTTCGGATTTGTTTATGCTACGCTAAATCACGTTCGTCTCGAATTTAAAGGCATGCAAGGCTCAGCGAAAATCTAAATAATCGATTACCAATCTCTATGAGATTGCTTCGACCGGATTTAGAAATATATTAGATGGCACATTTCAGCGAAATAGCTTTTTAACTTTTTTATTGGAATCTTATATTTTTGTCACAATTACGTATGGTTGAAAAAATTGGATTGGCGTATTGAAGACACAAATGCAAATATATTTTAATAGTTTGGTATATATTTTTCACAAATTATGGAAAGTATTGAATTTAATATACCAAAACTGACGAAAATAGTATAGATAGAAAGTGTAAATTGTAATTCGAATGCTTGTGTATAAAAAGCCATAATAAATATCTTTTTTTTATTGGACTAATTTAATTTCAACCCGGACCTATCATTTAT
>CAJQZN010019025.1:0-20925 GCA_907164685.1 Colias eurytheme | reverse complement strand
AGTAGCGATCCCTTATCACCCCTTCATAGTTTTTTTTTAAATATATTCCATGTACAGAATTGGCCTCTCTACAGATTTATTATAAGTATAGATATATAAGGAAAACCGTAAAATATTAATTATTTATTTTAATTACACTTTAATACAGTTTTACATAAAGGAAATCTTACATATACTTAAAAAAAAAGAATATCATTTAATTACTATCAATAATTTTGACCGCCTCCTCGGTACAGTGGTTGACGCGTGAGCGTAACACCGAGGGGTCCTGGGTTCGATTCCCGGTGGACACCAAGAAAGTCTTGGTCACCAAGTCTTGGTCTGGTAGGACACAGAAGGCTGACCACCTACTTGTCCCTAAAGAAAATCGATCAGTGAAACAGATTATTTATACGGATAATTATATTATATTATTTTGAGGTAACCAGCATCTATTTCGTCGGAAAATATATTTAAAACATAATGTAATCGATGAAAAGCTCTATAAACTATAGAAACCGAATAAAAAATGGGACTTTAAAGTTTATGAATTATTTCTATATCTTTATTTAGTATATATCGAGTAACTGTAAAAAAATCACGATTTACCTTTTAAATACTTACGTACTTATTGTTTATTAGCACGACTTTGCGCTATCTCCTGCCATATAAAATCCTTTATCGCTAAACTAATTATAATAATTAGACACGTGCCAGCATATGCTAATGATGCGTATAATTTCGCATATGCAGTTAGCACGAAATTACAACGAATAAATGCATGCAAACGTGCATATTAGGACGCCGACACGTATTCGTAGCACTGTCGTAATGCGCTACGACGTAGCCATACCATTGTTCGTAGCAATTAGGTGCTACGTGAGGAAATGGTGTGGCCATTAATTGTAAACTAGAATTTGAGTAATGAAGGTAGTTGAAATGATTCATTTTTTTTATTACAAAATTATATTTGCGTTTTAAATACAATTCGTTTTTACATAGAAATTGTGTTTTGCTTAAATTATTCTTGGGAGCGCATTTGTCAATTTTAAAATATTAATAAAACTACTTCTAACGGTATATACCTGTTTTATATTAATGCTGTATGTACTTGCATGTTATTCAAATATTTGTTTTAAAGCTTATTTGTGTTCATTACGACAAAGAGTCAGATTTAATCTACACTCCAAATAATTTCAAAAATCTTCAATTTAATGAACGTAGCAACATTATTAGCCCGTTTTTAATATTGTGGATTTCACATTTATTACAATTGCTCAACAAAGTGAAAAGGAACTTCTTACGATAATAAACATATAATTTACAAGCAAATTCTCGAGACTGTTTCACACGAAGTTACCGAGAAAATGTTATGCGTTATTTAATATTTATTACAAAAGGAATAACTTTGTAACTTCATTCTGAGAAACTTGTTTATTTCGGAAGATTTAGGGATTAAAAAAACTGGGTGAACCGTTGTTTTAGTCAGGACCTTATCACTTAAAGCCAGATAATATGTAAGCTAATATAGACCGGTAGATTATTATAAATTCTGCTCCAAATATACATATTCGATCAACTGTTGTCTGTGAAAATAATAACAAACATACATTCATTACAAGTTCCTACGATAATATTAATACGATTTTTCTTTTCTCATATATCTAAATAGTAATGAAGTATTCATACTGGGTCATATTAATATCTTAATTGATTATACAGGATGTCCCACTATCGGTATACTAAGCGAGAAAGGACTTGTGACTTGTTGACATAAAAAATAAATAAAAAAATAAAATAATAATAATAATAAACTCTTTATAAGCAGGTAGGCAATATTAAAATAAACAATTTATGTACTAACAATCTACTTAATCTAACAACCTACATACTAAAAGGATTGCCGCTCAGCATTTTACAATGAAAAGCATAGCTTTCATTGCAGAGCTGATTTTCAACGACACCTAATTATAAAAACGATCTAATCTAATCTATTAAATATAATAAATAAATATAAAAAGAGGAAATAATATAATAAATAAATTAATAAATAGTAATATCTATTTATAAATAAATACATATATAAATACGTGTGATAAAAATATACATCGAAGTCATAACCAGAATATTATATTGTGTGTAGGTACAATGTGCTTTAAAATCTTTAAATGTTTTTCTGCATCTGGAATTTTATAAATTTTTTACGTACTCAACGTATGCAAAACTATAACCTTCATTGAGCTTAGAATACCGACGGTGGGACACCTTGTATAACTCTACGGTTATTACAAGTTGTACTCAATCATGCTCAAACTTTTTGATGAAACTCACGTTAAACACAACTCGTTCTTCTGCTATAAATTTTAAACTGTAAATGATTGGAAACATTTGGTTAACACATAAACAATTTACTAGAAATAATTAATTAAAGTTATCCAGAGATTATTACGGTTGCCTATTAACAACTTTTACATCTTTAGAAGGTTTATGATTATGTTTTAAAATAGATTGTTTGGAGCAGCAAAGGTTAAAATTTCGAATAGATCCTATTACCTTCCCGAAATACATTTTCATTTGATGCAATAAAATACAGATCGCATTATTTCTCTAATTCGATGTCATTTATTAATATTACTGTTAGGAATAATTTATGGTTCAACTAGCTTTCCGCCCGCGGCTTCGCCCGCATTTTCAAAGATAAACCCGCATAGTTCCCGTTCCCGTGGGATTTCCGGGATAAAACCTATCTTATGTGTTAATCCAAGTTACCCTCTATATGTGTGCTAAAATTCATTGTAATCGGTTCAGTAGTTTTTGCGTGAAAGAGTAACAAACATCCATACAAACTTTCACATTTATAATATTAATAGGATATTTGGAGAGACGAATAATGTCACTTGCTTTCATTTTCATCAATAAATTTTATTTTTAACTAGCTTTCCGCCCGCGGCTTCGCCCGCGCAGTCAAAGAAAAACCCGCATAGTTCCCGTTCCCGTGGGATTTCCGGAATAAAACCTATCCTATGTCCCGGGGTAAAAAGAAGCCTATGTCCTTTCTCGAGTATCAAAATATCTCTATACCAAATTTCATGCAAATTATGCAAAAATTTCAGTAGTTAAGGCGTGATTGAGTAACAGACAGACAGAGTTACTTTCGCATTTATAATATTAGTATGGATTTTTCATACAAATTTTCAAAAAACACGACGCAATTGTAGTGAGTTTACTTTTTGTTAATTGCTTTATTGCTAATTCAATGGCTACAAGATAAAAAATAGCATCATAATTTTAATTAGACATGTAGGTACATATTACACATAGAGCAAGATACCTCATGATCCTTAGTACCTCATTATTGGCTTTAAAAATGTACATTATCAAGTAAAAACAACGCAAGATACCTCATGATTATCACTACCTCATTATTGGCTTTAAAAACGTACATTATCAAGTAAAAACAACGGTTTTAACATCGATACAAATTGCAGAGTTTCATGCGGTTCGTTAAAAGCTTTCCCTTATTAAGAGGGGCAAATTGTACCATCGAGTACACGGCTTACATTACGGCATAAGATGTCTGGCAAATTATAGAGCGGATGTTAAGGCAAAAGCGGTAGCGGGGGCGTGAGTGGGTAAATTAAGTCAAAATTATTTATTGTGAACCATACAGAAATGTTAAATACAAATAAAAATTACATCAGAAGAGTGGTCTTTTCAATAGCTGCGATCTTTTCCAGACATAATATTTGTTTGACTATTTCATACAATATAGTAGAAGACAAGAAGAAGCAAATGTTGAATAACATGTATAAGTGGGGTAATAATAGATGGTAAGAATTGTCTTCCTGTATTTGGCAATTCAGAAAATTATCTGAACGAAGACTACTTGAATTAAAAAATGTTTGAGTTTGAGTTTATAAACAGACGGTGGTTACTCTCCGGGTATCTGATATAATATTTATTTTTTAAGGGTAATTTATGAAGCTAGAGGACCGCCTCCTTGGTACAGTGGTTAAAGCGTAAGCGTAGAACCGAGGGGTCCTGGGTTCCCCCCCGGTGGAGACGAAGAAAAAAAAATATCTCGGTCTGGCAGGACACAGAATGATCTGATCACCTACTTGTCCCTAAAGAAAATCGATCAGTGAAACAGATGTATGCATAATGCATCTGCCTCTTACCCCACTTGGGGACACGGGACTTCACTTTTTTATGAAGCTAGATTTAAAGTGTAAGATATATTTATGACCTTAATCTAATATTTATAGAGCTCAAAGTTACAGTAACCTACATAGCCCACGGCTTTGTAATAACCATCTGTTTACTCTTGGGATTATAAACAGTAACATTCTGTTTGTATGCATGAAATTGTAAGTAAATAGACAAATATATATCTAATCCTAGGCCTTTTGTGTAGATAAGCTTATATATCAACTACAACTACAATATCTATTGTTAAATATACTTGACTCTAGGATAAAGATAAAATAAATACAAAAATAATTTCAAACATTTATTTCTTTCATAACAGTTCTTTAAAAGCCCTTTTAAGCCATAAGTTTTAGAAATTAGGTACTAACATTTCTTAAAGCACTTTCTACGAAGAAAAGCTGTCAAGAAACACTTTTCTTGGCTTTTTTATATGAAATTATAAATAGCAATATCTTATAAATGGAGCCATACAATTATGTTCTTCAATGCCAGTATATATAAACAGAATAAATGTTCTATGATATTCTTTTCATTTGTGGGGAATAAGTTAATTTCTTCATATCATTCAGAATGTGTAATAATTCAAGAATTTGTTATAATATGTGGCTTTACTAATGATTTACTAGGTATTAAGCTCGCTGTATTTCAATTTTTAATTAGAATTTTTGTAACATTAAACATCTTACTAGTTTTAAGGCTCTGCCATTTCATACCGATGTGAATTTATATATTTTTTTTATAAAAGCGGATAAAAATATGTATACTTTAATTTAATTGAGTTTTGATGTAATTTATTTTATTTGCAGCCAATTTATTTTCTGGTATCCCAAAAATGGAAAAAGGAAACGGGGGAGACAGATTAGAAAGTGGGAAGACGAAATCGTAGCAACAGCGGGAAAAACATGGACGAGGACAGCACTGAACAGAAAAGAGTAGAAGGGAATGGAGGAGGCCTTTGCCAAATTAGGGCAAACAGACCAATCTGCCGATGTCGACTCCTCAGAGTCTTGATTAAGTTTTTATATGCACATATTGTTTACCATTGTTGTGTATGATTATAGCTAATAAATAATATAAATAAATAAATGTTTTGAATAACAAATAAAACATTATTTTGTTTGTCACCAGGTTTCATATAACCTATTTTTTATAATATATTTATAAGAGTAAGTTAAAAAATTATGCAAATTAATAAAACAAAAAGGTTCTCCTTCCTTATTTCTCTTCATTTTCTATACGTTTACGGATTTTCCTGTACACAAGAAAACTCCAGTCAATATTAATTAATATTGACTTTCGAACAAATGATTTGGGTCACGCAGAAGGCTCTATAGCTGAGGCACACCTTTATGTGCCAAACAAATGATTTGTTTACGAACTGCTTAATTGTTTTATGCTATATTTTATAAATGTATTGAGAAGGTATATAATTTTTATAAGCCATGCAATATTATTATGAAAATTTCGTTAAATATTTTATTGAGTAAAATATAAAAAAATACCAAATGGAATTTTGAACTATGATGATGTTTCTTGCTGTGTGTAATTTAGTAGGAATGTAAGAATACAATGGAAATAACTTTATGTAGAAGAATTCCGCATAATTTTCATTGAGCTAAGTAATTACTGTATCTAAGTATGCAGTATTTTTATACGCACATGAATACTATATTTCTCTCTGTACAACCGGTTATTTATTTATTTATTTATTTTGAAAACTACACAGCTTACACTTTGACTTACTCTACTTATATCTATGATACAATACGCCAATTACGAGTTTTACAATTATTATCAATTACATGTATGGAAGAAATAGCTATTTAGCGATAAGGCCGTCGTTTGTTACAATATATCCTAGGTTAAGTCTCAATTTGTAATTTATCCAGAGCAATAAAGCATAAATTAATAAATAAATTTATAATTATAAATAAATACTAAACAACTTCAGAAATTCATAAACAAAAAATTGCAATACCAAATAGTTTCTAAAATATACTAGCAACATAATACAAAAACTGAAAACATACTAGCAACTAGCATTTTCATTAATATAAAGAATACAATAACTAGGATCGCTTGCTTGTTCAAATTGAACTTTCAAAATCAATCTACGAAACGATACCAAAATAATAGTATGTGTATCATTGCGATACGAGAACAACTCACTTCGTATTTGTACATAGAGAAATTCCAGGAAATATTTCGTTGAACAAACATGCATTGGAATAGAAAATCATGATAGCGAATAATACAGATTTCACTTTTATAGATACTGTATGTTATTGAAGATATATTCAGAAAGTTTATTTTATACAATAGTACAATATAATACTTTTTTCCTTTACAATAAAAACCATATTCGTAAAGCACGCCTAATCTTATTACACACCTCAGTGTGATCTTTTATTGGTTTTACACCTTCCGATACGATATCAAAAATCTATAGTATATTAATGTTACCTTACATATAAAAAAGTATTGTCTTGAAGCAAGTATAATATTATATGAGTAGAGTATGAAAATACAAATTTAAAACAAATCTATGATGAGGTATTTTTCACAATACACTTGTTTGCCAAGCAATAAGCGACTTGCACTACTAAGTGTAATCTTCTATCCTATTTAATCACTTTAAATTTCTATTGAAACACGTGATTCTCAAAGAGCTTTGTAAATAATAATTATGACGAAGTATTGAGTCCCATGAACCCTTGTGTATAGAGTAAAGACATTAAACATCAACGATATCGTGAGGAATAGGAATCGTATCGGATGATATAAAAGTCTTCACGGTTGATCAATCAAAGCTCTGTAGAGATTACGTGTGTATTGTAATAATGGAAAAGGAATTGGCGCGGATTCAGAAATCATTTTTGCTTTAATTTTCCCGCGTAAAAGAAAAAAAAATCTTCAATAGGTGTTTTTATATCGTAATGGGTTTCCATTATTCGATGATGAAATAACGTGTTTCTTTTGAAATCTAAGTGTATTAGGTGTGGCGACTTAACTTTTGTATTCGAATTGACGAAGAAAAACTAGTTTTATATAGATTGCAATATTTGTAAATGTATTTGGAATTCGGGAATTACGCTTTTGTACGAATAAAAGTCAATCCATGTATTTATTTTATGATACAAAATGTTTATTATTTATTGTAATAAATTTTACGTTTAAGATAAATAATATTATGTGATACTATATAGAATTTATGTTCACTTTTTTAATATAATGTATTGAATAGAAAATCACGTCAATAACATGGGAACGAAGCTAACATAATATAAGTTACAAAACATAATTTGTAAGAATGTAACTCTGTAACTCATTACAAAATTCATTTTTTTAAAGTACAAAATAAAGCATCCTCCCTCTCATAAGAAACATCGTGGCAAATTACCTAATTCTTTTCCTTATTAAGATAAGAGCCTCAAAGAGCGAGGAAAATGTAAGTTTTTGTTTGATACAACTTTTACTCCACTACATCTAGCCGACGGCAAGGCACTCTTAATTATATAAATTCTCATTATTTTTAGGACAGTAATGCGATGGGTCTGAAACTTTCGTATTTTACAATGTAAAGTAAGCCCTTAAAAAGGATAACGAATGGCCGATATATGGTAAGTTCGTAAATTTTAGTATCATTTTCCAAGAAAATTATTATACGTCTCCTTTTATAGATTTTTAAAAAATCGGCTCGAGTTACACTACTACCTCAAAATTCAATTATAACTTGATAGTTGAACAGATATTAATATTTTTTTATGATCAAATCTCGTAAGTATAATTGTTTAAAAATAAAAAACCAGCTATATTGAAAAAAAACTATCGATTAAAATCCCTCGATCATTTTTTTAATTAATTTGTTTTGTTTGAATGGTCAAGATTATGAAAATTTATTCATGTATTTATTGATGTAAGCTCCTTTATTCTTAACGGTCTTCTACGTGTTTTTTTGGTAAATGGTTGATAAATAAAGTCTGAAACTGATTCGTTTTCTGAAATATAATAAAAATGTCGGATATGACGATGTATTAACTTAATAAACCAACTGGTTTTTTCAAATGGTCTATAAAATGATATCTAATTAACCAATGAAACGTTTTTAAACTGTTTTAAAGATATTATTTAGTAATAATTTCACCTATTCAGTGTTTATTATCTGTATTTTACAAAGTTAATTTGTACTGAAAGCTCAAAGCTCAAGCACTTGGTAAATAATTAAAATGCAATATATCTACAATTATTTTACGTAACTAACATCTACAAAAAAACATTTTAG
The DNA here is from genome assembly GCA_907164685.1 of Colias eurytheme. Taxonomy (NCBI): domain Eukaryota; kingdom Metazoa; phylum Arthropoda; class Insecta; order Lepidoptera; family Pieridae; genus Colias; species Colias eurytheme. The sequence goes on along the minus strand of CAJQZN010019025.1, from coordinate 12,455 downwards.
TTTAAAAGTAAAATAGTCGTTTGTATGCGTATAGAAGTTTATACAACAGGGCTGCAGAACGATTTTTCCACACCTGTATAGGGTTGTCAAAATTTATCGGCGTCTCTCGGAGTCGGAATCACACCGTCTGAATAAAACAAAATGACTGGGAATATTCCTTTGTTTCTGGTGAAATAGCGTGAAATATCTTCAGATACAATGTTATTTTTATGAACATTTCTCAGGATTCAGAGCATATAGCGCTCTATGTATATGATTTTATGAATATAAAGAATTTTGGTCTAGAAAAGGTATTCAGAAAACAGCAGTAGTAATAAATGCTCTCATGAATAATTTTCACTTTCGAACAAAAAACTTTATAGTAATGTTCAAAATTGGTTAAGTAATTTTATGCTTACATATACATAGACCAACACCATACTTGTGAACGATTTTTACGTACATAAGGAAAATCTAAAAAATGAAACGTATCTTACTGATTTTGCTCAGCAGTATATAAAGTAAAATGAACTAAGAACATCAATACAAAACCTTTCAACGAATAATGCGATTCACGTAGTTCTAAATCCCACCGGTCGACCGAAAACTTCCTAACTATGTTATTGTAAAACTGCTCGAGGTTGTTGTTGGCGTGAATTTGACCTAATTATTATAGAACTATATAATAATATTATGTATTTATTTTGTGCGTGTACACTGCTTGAACTCTTAAACTGCTGAACCGATTTTAATAAAGTTTTTGTGTGTTCAGACTAAGGGAAATAGGCATTCATTTTTATATATTACTAGCGATCCACCCCGGCGTACGCCCGTGGTACATATTTACGTTTTCTCTACGTAATTTATTGGCGTATTGTTTTGTTAAAGTTAATTATAAATATTGTAATACAAATAGCTGTAAGGATTCTATGTACGTAAAAATAAAATAAAAATAAAAATAAGAACTCGAACTCGTACTTCAAGGAACATAATAAAAAAAGAAGTATCGAAATCGTTCCACCCGTTCACACGTGATGCCGTGACAACACGAAACGGATATAGATAGAGATTATTACAAATTAATCTTTATCTCTCTTACTACATTTGTATAGAAGACTCCGGTCATATTAAACAGGCTAATCTTAACTTGACCGGTTTCATTAATTTGTATAATATATTTTGCTTGACCTATTTACTGGGAAGATTTTACACGATCCATCAAGAGTACTAAATGCAAATAAAATGTAAAATAGGCTTCTCGTGTGCATGAAAATTCAAATATTTTGATGCTTATAATCATAATTAGCTACTAGAATAAATACATACATAGAAGCTGAAGTTAAGCCTGCAGTTTTCCTTTTTATATTAATTATATCTATACAAAATTACATCTAGATACGATCAGTTCTTTTTGAATTAAATATTTGACACTCAAAGAAAACATATTAGTAGTGTCTTGTAACTTATCTCCGAAAAAAAAATGTAAAGTGAAAAGCCATTGAAAATATATATGAAATTATTGAAAATATATGAAATTGATAATATGAAATTTATAAAAATATATGGAAAATACTTATCTTTTTAGCTTTGTTATATTTTTCAAGCTATTTTCAATAGGTTAGTAATATTTTTGAAAATGTATTCAACTTGTTCAATTGCTTTACAAGTTCAACCGAAGTTGTTAGTAAGTTAAAAAAAGTATTAACTGTAAATCAAGTCTTCTTCGAATTGCACATTTCTTTGAATGCAGCTTAGAATTCAAGTGATCGTGCGGATCTAAGATTCATTAGCAAGTTTGACTTAGTTCTACGGATTCAGAGTTAAGTTCAGTCTAAGTACTCCGGCCATTAAGCCTTTGCTAGTAAGTTAACTTACGACCGATCTCACCGCATTATATAATTTGCTTACTTAGTTCTATTCTGAAATATGACAGGTTTTTGATGGAAGTTTAAAAAGTTATATAAGATGTTTAATTAATGATAAATAGGTACAAATGTATTAATTATCCTTCAGACAATTACAGCCTTAGATATTACAGCTATTTGAGTTAAAAATTTCAAGCAATATTTACGGACAATCGATTACCAAACCGCACTTAAATTGGTTCATCCGTTTCAGATATACTAAAGACAGGCTCTCAAATTTATAAATTCAAATAATCTACGTTTGTGTCGCGGTTTATCGTGTAAGTATAGGTACTCGTATAACGTACAGGTAAATACTAAATAGTACCATATCAAAATACAAAAAATGATACATTCTATTTCTCAGTATTTCTGAATTTAGGCATCGGTCTACCAACCAATAATTTGTAATGGTATTATTTTCTTTTTTAAAGGCCTTTTAACAACCCAACCTTTTAAAATTGTATACCTATAAAAATGAAATCAATACCATTTCATTAAGTCGAGCGCTAAGACGCTTAAACCCAATAAAAAATTTATCCAAGATGAGAACAATACTTCGATAATTATATTTTATTTCATTAATTAGCATTTATATGGGTTCGCATTATTAAGGTATATTTATTCTATTATAAGGAACGATTGAATTACTATTGTTGATAATTAAATGGAAATCGAATTACCTTTATCATATACTAGCTGCTCTGCGCGGTTTCACCCCCGTGGCTCCACTCCTGTTGCCCGTAGCATGATGAAATATAGCCTATAACCTTCCTCGATAAATGGACTATCAAACACCGAAAGAATTTTTCAAATCGGACCAGTAGTTCCCGAGATTAGTGCGTTCAAACAAACAAACAAACAAACAAACAAACTCTTCAGCTTTATAATATTAGTATAGAAGTATAGATTTCTCAGTTAATACAGCATATAATTTGAATAATCTGAAATAAATAATTCATTTAGATAGGTATAACAAAAAACTTAACAAACTTTAAATGGCCAGAACTGGATAAAAAGGCATTAATTACCTTTTAAATAAAAAAGAGCGTGTGTACAGCTCATGTGTCAGAAGTGAAACTTCCTTGGCATGATTCGACCATACGTGAAGGTATGGCCATGATGCGACCATGATATTACTGCCAACGCGCCTATAGAAGTATCGCTTCAAAAGAATCATCAAATATTTCATCCAGTCGAAAGTTATGAGATTACAAAACCCTTAAGAAGTCGAATTCAGAACCTTCTTTTTTGAAGTCGGTTGAAAACAATATAACTTCAAGCTTTGTAATAATCCCTGTGATATCAGAGTGTGATATGAAAAGCTCTAAAAACATTTTTGGTGTCAAGTTGAGATCAACTGAGATTAAACTTTCTTAATCATGGATGAAGTATACGACTGGAAAATTAAAAAAAAACATACATAATATTAAAGTTATTTTTATGTTTCTTGTTGTGGTATTTAGGTTTTCTTTCAGTTCTAGAGAATGTTTTTTTTACAGTTTTTGTTAAATAATATAAATATAATATAATTTTAGGTTTTTATGAAAAAATTACTGTACCGTTTGTGTTGGAAAAATTTTTATACTATAACAGGATCTACCTGCCAATTGCCTTACAATAATAAATAATATAGGCATTAGTATTAATAGGCTCTTAATATTTCTTACTGAAAAACATTTTTTTCTTTTATATTCAAATATTATATTGTTAGAATATTTTAATAATTATAAGGTATTTTATCCACGTAGCAAAACGATATATTAAATTACACCAACAGTTAATTGAAAGTTTCTCTAACACTAGCCGCTCCGCGCGGTTTCACCCCCGTGGCTCCTCTCCCGTTGGTCGTAGCGTGATGGTATATAGCCTATAGCCTTCCTCGATAAATGAGCTATCTAACACCGAAAGAATTTTTCAAATCGGACCAGTAGTTTCCGAGATTAGCGCGTTCAAACAAACAAACAAACAAACAAACAAACTCTTCAGCTTTATAATATTATTTCTCTAACATAAATCAATTTTCCCAACAATACAGTAATTCAAAGATCCGTAATTCGTAATAGTAATACTCGTAATCATATTACGACTAGCTGCAGGATATACAAGGTAATTTTACGTTACTCCTTGTGCCTTGAGGCAAAACTAAAATGAAGTGTTTATTTCATTCGAATAGACGTAGAGGAAGTTGATATATTTTTATGTATATTTAGACGTAAGGCAACTTACTATATATATATTTCTATACTATAACTAGCGGCCCGCCCCGGCTTCGCCCGTGGTACATATGAAAAATAGATGTTGGCCGATTCTCAGACTTACCCGATATGCACAGAAAATTTCATGAGAATCGGTCCACCCGTTTCGGAGGAGTATGCAGACTAACATTGTGACACGAGAATTTTATATATAAGATAATATTATAAAGAGGAAAGGTTTGTATGTATGTATGGTTTTCACGCATAAACTACTGGACCGATTTTGATGAAATTTGGCACAGATAATATTTAGACACTGAGAAGGGTCATAGGCTACCCTTTATTGCGAAATATGTACCACGGGCGAAGCCGGGGCGGAACGCTAGTTTTTTATATTTTAGTAAGTAGTTATGGAAATCTTATTGAATAATAGAACAGATAATGAAATACATGCTTGTATCTACATTCGAGAATCGAAGCGAATGTCAAAAAAATAAAGACCATTCAAACCATACCTACAGACAAAAAGAGAAATTTGAAAATAACAATAATTGATACAAAACAAAACACGATTTCGTTTTTGAACAAAGAGCTTTGCATAATCTGTCTGCTTATCAAACACCTAATTCGGTTCAAAAAATTTCGCAGGGAAGTGCAACTGAAAACTTTAACAGCACTTTTTAATAGAGCAGTACCTAAACAAGCTACTTTATTGCCTTAAAAAGTAGTGAAAGACTATCAAACATACGTTCATACTATTACATTAGTGGGATTCATTCTACAATATTGCACTGAGTACACTCAAAATTGAGTAAGCTTTGAGTCGAGGTAAATCCCCTCAAATGGTGGTACTTGAGCGCAATCGACCCAGTTTCTATTGTGTGGGTGTCGAATTGAGCAGTGTAAAAGCTAGATAGATACATAATATGTATCTGAATGCAGATTATTGTAAATTATACCAAAATTAGTAAATAGATTATTATAATCTCTATATTATGATTTCTACCAATCAAATACATTTGTAAGGTTGTGAGTGTGAATGGGAAGAAAAATTAAACGTTTCTTTACTTTTATAATAATAACATAGTTTTAAGGTATACTAACATTTATATGGATGAAAATCTGAATTAAATGATAAGAAATAAATAAATAATTTTACTGCAAATATCCCACATATTTGCAGTAAAATTATTTATTTATTTCTTATATAAATTCAAGTTATTTAATCCGTGCATAACGCAGAAAATAACTAACATTCGAAGACAAGAAAATTCTACAAAAATAGTTTTTAATGGCAAGTGATAACATAAATTTAATATCACTTATAATGCCACAAGAGCTTCAAAATTATCGGGTATTTTCCGATAGGTTCGTTGCAAACAAATGAAGGAGTCAAGGTTAAAAAATCACGAGCGCGAAGCGCGAGTGATTTTTCCTGAAAAACTTGACGACTTTATTTGTTTGCAGGGAACCTTGAGGGAAATGCCAGATAATTTTGAAGCTCGTGTGGTATTCGGGAGATTATTTTTCCGTCCCAAATGTCGGCCAATAATTTCACAATTGAATTGAACCTGTCAGTTTGACGTCAACGACCAGAGAAAATTTTCAAAAAATTATCAGTATAATACCATGTAGGTTGTACCACGTGACGTCGAATGGTGCAATTCTATTGGTCGATATTTGGGTCGGAAAAATAATCACCGTAAAATTTTAGCTACCGCAAAATTACTGTCTAATAAAAATTTATGCGTTTTATTGCAAGCAAGTGTCACACAATTTGTCAATAGATATTAGATAACAAACGTGTGATTATAATCGAACAGTTTTTATCATATTACAGCGACATAATATTAATAAATTTTCTATATAGAGCCATAGATAGAGCCAAATATCTATTACCACACAAAATATATAACTATACTACTATATACAATATTAATTTACGACATGAAGTAAAGACAAGCGATAGACGCTGTCATGTCTATTCCTTAGGTTCTGATAGACGTGCAAACTAAGATTCAGCTTTGAATTCAGTTGAAGGTATGTATTCCAGGTAAGATAATATTGACTGGAGGATTTGCCTTACATCTGACGATATAACGGCCTTTTGTTCTATGTAATGCAATGCTTCGGTGAAGGAAGTATGCAATAAACACACCATTCTAATATGTATTTCTATTTATAAATTTATAAAGAAGAGAAAAAATTCGATCACGAGGCGGGACTCGAACCCGCATCCTTTCGCGCCATTCCGGGGCGGATGCCTGACCAACTCAGCCACTCGTGACCCGCCAGAGCAATCGAATTTATTCTATTCTTTCAGTTTTATGTGTCTAAGGGACACACCGCACCATCTATTGAAATGATTAACAACTATCTCAACCAATATGAAACACTTTTCAGTGAATACAATATTGTGACGATGGAACACGACCTTTTTTTTGCCATAAAACCAAAATATCAATTTCAACATGTATTTCTATTGTCTACACTAATATATACTGAAAATTTTGTTTGTTTGAACACGCTAATTTCAGGAACCACGGATCCGATTTGAAAAATTATGTCACTGTTGGATAGTCCATTTACCGATGAAGGCATGCGGGTAAAACCGCGAGGCACAACTAATTTTGTGTATTGTAATAATGTCATACCTTTCTCCAGTATGGTTAGAAAAGAATTAAAATAATTGTAAAACACAGGGCTTATTTAGAAGGATTACTTCATTTATTATTATATACCTACCAACTGTGAAGTTTATTCATACAAGGGTCGAACACTTTAAAACAGATAAGGAAGAAAGTAATTTTGACAATTATTGTTATTCAAACAGCATTGTTAATGTTTATTGCTTGAAATGAAGAGACAATCTTCGTTTTCCCTTTCTTAAAACTAGTTAGAGATTGCGGCTTCGTTCGTGAGGATCACAGATAAAGATACTCTATTTCTTCCTTCTTCATCCATTTCTATTGAGCTTTCGAAATTTCACCCGTATGAAACATTTTTTCATGTTGAAGTTGCTACTTGAAGCCCTCGGTTTTACTCGCGTGATAGCCGAGTAATAAAGTCTACATACTAAGAAATCTTACTTATGTACGAAGCTATTTTTAAGTGGAAAATTGACAAATGTCCAACCACCTATGCTGAAAAACTTCCACGTCTATATTATAAAAAATATTTTGTTACACAGTATTACTTTACAAAGCTTAATTTCCTTACAAGAGCTTTACTTTGTTTTTTCTTTTTTTTATTATTGTTTTATTTCACTGAAAATTCTTTCATGCTTTAAAATATGTCAGTTTATAAAACACTAGGTTATAAATTCTGTTACGCGTTGATGTGTGCAATGTTGATAATAACTGACACTAGTGGAGCTGACCCGGTTTAACCAGTTGACAGATTTATATACCTTTTACACGAGAATTAATAAGTAATAAAAGAGCGTGTGTGCAGTTGCCAAAATTTAAAGCCACAATCGTCGCCTTACTCCACGATGAGACGGTATTGCCATTACGCGACCTTGAAATTTTACTCTCAACGCGCCTGAGGAAGTATCACTTCAACATCTAAACATAAGTAAATAAAAGTAGAACAAGAGAATTATGTTTCTTTAAAAATCTGTACTATAAAATGAAAAGAAAAAAATATGGTTGTCGGTATTACAATTGGAAAGATCTTGATAATTATTTTTGTAATTAAAAGGTGCTTTTCAGTTCTGATAATTTGTACGTGATTTAGTTTTTTGTTAAAAAATTGGTAGTCTGCAAAGTCGGTTTACTGACGATAGTTGAACGTGACAACGTCTTAAGACCGATTGTGCTTCTTTGTCGCTCGTTCCGCGCTCTCGCTTGCACTTCAAGCCTTACATGGAACGCCTCAGAGCGAGGTAACGCCGCATGAGTCATGTTTTTTCGTGTGTGCAACCGGCTCTATCGAATTATAAGACGTTGTCACGTCAAAAAATATTATGTTAAAAATCCTTACAGGATGTCTCATGTAGGTATCCTACCTATAACCCTTCCAATAATAATATAACTTATGTGTTAAACCTCAGTTTTTCAAAGGCGGTGAAAGCGTAGATTCTGCCAGAAATTATTAGCCAAGCCTCTCCTAGCGATATCTTCGTAATGGCACGATTATCCGTAGCTTCGAACGTGTTTTGGCTCAGAATGTGACTTTTTTGAACGGAATTTTGTGATTTTTCGCTGAATATCTTTAGATATAAAGACGCTTGATCTCAATGGGTTGTAAATTTTCTAAGATTCCTCCCGAGAGGCTGGGAAAGGTAGTATTGTTAGAAATATAGGGGTAATAATTGTTACTTCTTATGCTTCTATCAGTCCGGTTTATCGTATTCGTTTTTTATGAAAAATTAAAAATAATTCATATAAAAAGCTATAATATATGAATTGTAAAGTTTAAAAAGTTTACTGCCGGCTGTTCTATGTAGAAACTGCGTTAAGAAATTGTGGTAAACTGGTGGTTAATAGCAACTATATTATTAAGAGCCGATTTTTCAATGCTTGGATAAAACTTATCCGTCCAATAAAGTATTACACGATAATATTAAAATGTCACGTAAACTGTCAAATACGGGCAATTAGAATACGTTTTTAAAATGGTAGTTTTGTACATTATTCGACGAATAAGTTTTATCCAAGCATTGAAAAATCGGCCCTTACTCTAGCTGCTATGTAATATGACTATTTTAACGCGTCTCTAAAAATAAATACATGTCTGAAAATTAGCTTTTATTCCTAAAAATATTTTGTTAATCTTCTATATACTAAAAATGAATCACCAAACTCGTGTTGGTAAGCGCAAAACTCGAGAACGGCTGAACCGATTTCGTTAATTATTTTTTTATAATACTCCATAAGGATGGTTCTTATGGAGGGAAAACGCAAACATGTACCACGGGCGTAGCTGGGGAGGACAGTGAGTATTATATGAAAAGTTTCTAAATACGTATATCATTGAACACAAAATTTATACGGTTTAGCCCGGCTTGACTTTGAATAAAAAATAAAAGCAATATTACGTAGCACTTGAGTAGTTTTTGAATAACAAAAATCGATTCGCTGAGCCAAAGGCAAGTGTTTTCGATTACCCTATAAACGAGTAAAATACAAGCAAAATAGCAAGAAACCTTAGTTTTCTAAACATAAAGGCACCTATCGTATTTCGATTACCTCAACTAAATATCCTTCGACCTTTATAAATTTCCCATCACAAAATCGGGAAATCTATTTGGCTCGCTCACTCACATGGAAAATGAAAAAGATAAAACAATACATACGGGTTAGTGTTGGGCTATGAAGTGAGCGTTTGAAGTTTAGCGTTTTTTTAAAGAAGGAAGTAATTTATGGTATAACTTACAATCTACTCCTTACTGAAGTAGGTATTTTTATTGTTTATAAGACGTAGAAAAGTAAGATTGAAAAGTAATAACTAATGAAAAGATTATTGATATATTAACAAGTATTTTACGAGTATAGTCAAGATGCCATACTCAAGATAAATAACGCGTATATTTAAACTTAATTGATTTAAGATTAGACGTAACGTAACAATATGGTAGAGCTGAGACTCTCAAGACACACTTAATGAATTCAAATTTATTAATAAATAACATAAAACGCTTTCTTGCTTTTGATTTAAAATTTTAATTCCAAACCTTCCAAATGAAGAAAAAATTCAAAATAACTTAATTATATTTAAATCTTGTTTCGTTAGTTATGTTCCTTTACTTTTAAGAACCTATTAAAAAACGCGTAATCCATGGCCATACTTTTAACACCGCCTGTGCAGTAGGCGTAAGCTCTGTATTACCGCTTAACGTTAACCATAAAGCCGATACAAGCTAGCTTTTACCCCTGACTTCACTCGAGTATCTTTGAATTCAGCGTGAATTTATCTTGTTTTATTTATTACTCGATTATGGAAGGGACAGGAAGGTTTTTGTGTATGTGATTGTTTCACAAGCTTTGTAGGGTAATGATTTTGTTGGTGTCGTGATATTGTAAGCTTTGCCATCTTTGTTCTGTCTTCTTATGTTTTCACGAAGTCTGTATTAAAAGAAAACCTCAATAAATGGACGTTTCGACATAAAATAAATTATTCAGTTCCACAGCTCCTGAAATTAGCGAGTTCAAACAAACAAAACATTAAATAGATGTTAACTTTAGTTATGTTTATTTCCATTTATAATTTGATTTACCGGAATTATAATATTTTTATAATAAAAAAATAATTTTATTTTAATAAAAAATATTGAACGTCTGCGGTCTGTTAAAATACGTTGAGGAATCGCATGACAAAATGTAATTATTGGATAACTAGGAAATGGCGTGATCTTATCTATTTATTATATCACTAAATTGTTCAAATTTTTCTATTTTCCCATAACAAATGAAAATGAACGAAAGCCCTCCATTCAATACTTAAATGCACGTCTCGTCGCTATGGAACAATCTCTTCTAGACAACCTACTAAAACTGTGGTAAAAACTAAAAACATAGAAAAAAATGTACCTAATGTTAACCACACGAATACAACAATATACCAAAAATGAAACATGACATTATTGGTACCTCTAAATTATTGTAATACTAGCGGTCCGCCCCGGCTTTGCTCGTGGTACATATTTACGTTTTCTCTACATAAGAACCATCCTCGTACTTCAAGGAATATAATAAAAAAAGAATTATCGAAATCGGTCCACCCGTTCACGCATGATGCCGTGACCAAGGAAAACGGGTTTCATTTTTATATAACTACTAGCGGTCCGCCCCGGCTTCGCCCGTGGTACATGTTTACGTTTTCTCTACATAAGAACCATCCTCGTACTTCAAGGAATATAATAAAAAAAGAATTATCGAAATCGGTTCAGCCGTTCTCGAGTTATGCGCTTACCAACACATTTTGCGATTCATTTTTATATATAAGAAGAAGATTAGGAGAATAGTCGATATAGATATAAAATATGACATTATAGGTATATCTAAAAAAATGTAATATTATTTGAGAAGAAAGTAGAAGCTATTTAATTAAATTATGCTATTCATAGAGTTAACTATTTTAGTAAAACAAATAGAGAATCATTTGCATAATTTTAGGCGTTGTTATATATAGAAGGGTTGGGTTAAGATAATAAAATATATCATACATCAAGTTCTAACATTTGTATGTATCGTACTAAATTCTTAGTTGTTATGTGGTCGATATTATAATGTTTAAAATAGGAGATCAGTTATGATGTAGTGGTTAAGGCCTTCGACTTAAATCAAAATGTTCGAGGTTCGATAGTAAATAAAATTAAAAAAATTGGTTGTCTGTAAAGTCGGTTTACTGACGATAGTTGAACGTGACAACGTCTTAAGGCCGATTGTGCTTCTTTGTCGCTCGTTCCGCGCTCTCGCTTGCACTTCAAGCCTTACATGGAACGCCTCAGAGCGAGGTAACGCCGCATGAGTCATGTTTTTTCGTGTGTGCAGCCGGCTCTATCGAATTATAAGACGTTGTCACGTCAAAAAAATGAATGTGTTTTCTTGTGTTTGATTTTACGTGAGTATTATATTATTATACATTTCGAATTAATATGTGAAACGTCGGAATAATAATATAATGAACAAATCACGTTTAAATTATTCAATTTCTAAATAATTTGATGGAATTAATATTAACTTATTGGCATAGCTACTAATTTCATTACTTCATCTATTATGATTGATAAAACAAGTCAATTTGCTAATTTACTAAAGCCGTAATTAATAAAGCATTTATGGGTTTGGATCACGCTATCAATATTTTTGTAACAATTTAGCTCTGTATCTGGATATACAAACTAAAAACTTGGTATCTTAATACTATTATAAAGGCGAAAGTTTGTATGGATGTTTGTTACTCTTTCACGTAAAAACTACTGAACCGATTACAATGAAATTTAGCACACATATAGAGGGTAACTTGGATTAACACATAGGATAGGTTTTATCCCGGAAATCCCACGGGAACGGGAACTATGCGGATTTTCCTTTGAAAACGCGGGCGAAGCCGCGGGCGGAAATATAGTAAAGATATAAATTAGTATGCTATAAATAATTATAAAAAATAAAATAAAAGATAACATTTTTATTCAAGTGAAACTTCTTCAGGCGCGTTGAGAGTAAAATTTCGTCACGTCATGGAGTAAGAAGACAATTTTGGTATCCTTGAATCTTACCAAAGAAGTTTCACTACTGACACGTGAGCCGGCACGCACGCTCTATGTTTTGTTTGTTTGTTTTGCAAATTAACTGAAAAACTCCTAGTCCGATGTTACTTTCTGTTACCATTAGAATTTAGCACATTACAGCTTTACCAAGTTACAAAG
>CAJQZN010019020.1:0-19895 GCA_907164685.1 Colias eurytheme | reverse complement strand
TATGTAATATATTATATTACTTCCTATTTTATTTTTATCTCATAATAATATATATATATATTTTTTTTTTCTTTTTCTTTTCTCTTTTACTTTTTCAGCCACCCGCGTTCCACTAATTATATGTATTATATATCTATCCTCTACCTTAGGTGGCCTGGAAGAAATCGCTTTTAAGCGATAAGGTCACCTTTTGTACTTCGCATCCAAACAGATATATATTATACTGTACATTGTAATATTAAATGGTGTGGTACAATAAATGATTAAATAAATAAATAAATAAGTGTCTAGTGTCTAATATATTTCTGTAATTTATAATATTGTTTAATGATAACTTTAATTGACGATTGAAAAGCACATATAAAATAAGTCTAAGTAATAGAAGGAATATGTATTCGATTTGTTTTGATCTCTGATCCACACCAAGCAATCATAATTTGCCACAGTGAAGTGTGGTAGCTAATAATATTTTGAGAAATACCTATGTAGGTATCTAACAAACATTTTGATTTATAAATACATACAAGTATGTACCTAAATACATACAAGATTTAGGTACCGATATAGAATACAACAAACAATATTATTTATTTAATACTTGTGTTATGTAGCAAGTAAAAAGTGACACTACATAAACTAACCTAGTTTCACCAATACCTATTAGTTAGAAGATTTATAACAGTGTGACATTAATAATTATATTAAAGGAACACAACTTTAGTATTAACACGCTTCTATTTATTAAGTAACTTTGTCAAAGTCAATTTTAGTTAACAACTAAGTGCTCTATCGATTTGAATCTTTAAGAGATTGATATGTTTGAAACTACTAATTTAATAAGGTAAAACTTTCAAGGTAATCAAATTAAGACTGTATTGATTAATCACTAAAGTTTAGTTTTATTTGATACTTTTTACACGATCAATATATGACCTAGAAGAATCAATATAATATTTTATTAGTGGTTTATAGGTCATCCATACTAATATTATAAAGCTGAAGAGTTTGTTTGTTTGAATGCGCTAATCTCAGGAACTACTAGCCCGATTTGAAAAATAGTTTCGGTCTTAGATAGCCCATTTATCGAGCAAGGCTATAAGCTATATATCATCACGCTAAAACCAACAGGAGCGGAGAAATGCGGGTAAAACCGCGGGGCACAGCTAGTCTCTTATACTGACATGAACTAAAAGTTCATATGAACATGAACTAAATTAACCTTAAATGGTATTTTAGTGTAGAAAATAGTGTAGAGTCATAACTCTAACATCGTCATCATAATGAAGCGATATTTAGCTACCATCAAAGCCTTTAAATAGCGTTTTATTAGAATTAAAATGTATCATTCTGTGTCCATTTAATTTATAAGCTTAACGAGCGTACTGCAATCCATACTAATATTATAAATGCGAAAGTAACTCTGTCTGTCTGTCTGTTACTCAATCACGCCTAAACTACTGAACCAATTTTCATGAAATTTGGTATGGAGATATTTTGATACCCGAGAACGGACATAGGCTACTTTTTATCCCGGGAAAATGACGCAATCCCGGAAATCCCACAGGAACGGGAACTATGCGGGCTTTTCTTTGACTGCGCGGGCGAATCCGCGGGCGGAAAGCTAGTATTTTATATGGGAAATAATTTTATATATTTCGACGTTTTGTGAAACGTTAAAAACATGTAGGTTTATGTAGATATAATTTTATACTAGAGTACGTGTATACAGTTTAATATTATACAACTCAATAAAAAAATGAAGAGGCTCTCAATATGAATGTACTTATTTATTTATCTTTGGGTTTGTAAGGTACACCAGAACTTTCGACTGGGTGAACCGATTTTGATGATTCTTTTTTTATCAAAAAGCTGCTGTAATATGCGATTTGTTCTTGTTCTGACAATTTAGTTGTTTGTCAAAAATAATTACTTATGTAGTTATTTTAATAAAAAAATTACCATTTATGAGACAAAAGTAATTTCATATCAGTTAGACCGGGAGATACTGACACAAAATTTCGAGTCATTTGTAACAGGATGGCGGTTCTACAGGGGTCTTAGTACGCAATGACAAAAAGAAAAACGATGGTGTGAACGCTGGTACCGGCGGCTTAGTCGCGTGGGCGTTAGTCGAACTCGTCGGAAAATAGCGAAAGTCAAACGATTTGTAACAGTATGGCACTTATTTTTCCTGTAAGTTTGAGGATCAACAAATATAAATACAAAATTTCAAAGATCTATGTGTTGGAAATCTTCACTTATATAAATTAATAATAAATTAAGTTTTCAAGTATGACAGCACTTTTTCCCCCTACTAGAAGTATGGCAAATATAATAATGGTCACATTTTATCAAATACTCTCCAAAAATCCAAATGCAATACTGGTACAAAAAGTTTGGCGAAATAAATTTTTTTTGCAGATTTTCGGCGGTATGGCGACCATTTGGAATCGTCCGAAAAGTATGGCATGGCGATTTTCGTAAATGGCTGCACGACGATAGTTACCTGTGCAAAAGTTAGCCTGGTACAAATGGTTGAATAATTGTTTTATTTAAATCAACACATTCGCGTCGGTATGGCGGGCTGTAAGTCACACCGGAAAAGTATGGCATGACACTACCGCCTACTTCTTTTTTATGGGCTATCGGTAAATTCTAAAATTTTTGTGTTACAAATCGTTTGACTTTCGCTATTTTTCCGACGAGTTCGACAAACGCCCACGCGACTAAGCCACCGGTACCAGCGTTCACACCATCGTTTTTCTTTTTGTCATTGCGTACTAAGACCCCTGTAGAACCGCCATCCTTGTTACAAATGACTCGAAATTTTGTGTCAGTATCTCCCGGTCTAAGTATATATACCTAATGTATTTTCTGTCTCATCCTACTATATTTACTTTGGCTATGAAAATAAAGTCCATAACTTAGACCAAAAGTTAATATCCTCCGAGCAAGTGATGAATACTTCATTACATGAAAATAGGGCAGAAGGTCGCCGTTTACAGAATTTGTTAAACTCTTTATTACTTTTTAACATTTTCACATTCGATATGGTGAATATTATTTGTATTTTCGTATTTTAGTGTTTAAAATAGGCTATAAGATTTCATAGGTATATATAATTTTTATATATAATATATGTCAATAATCTTCTTATATATAAAAATGAATCGCAAAATGTGTTGGTAAGCGCATAACTCGAGAACGGCTGAACCGATTTCGATAATTCTTTTTTTATTATATTCATTGAAGTACGAGGATGGTTTTTATGTATAGAAAACGTAAATATGTACCACGGGCAAAGCCGGGGCGGACCGCTAGTATAATATATTATTCATTTATTTTCAATACCTTGCAGAGTACACAAATTATTCTGGCGATAGGTACAGCGAATGGTGAATCATATAATATAATATATGACATATATAATATATGTCACCATTCGCTGTACCTATCGCCAGAATAATTTGTGTACTCTGCAAGGTATTGAAAATAATCGAAGTAGATATTAGTAACATTCAATTAAAGATTTTGCTCCTTTTCATAAAGCGTCGGTGTACTAAGCCGAAAGGGCCTTTTAGTTTTGCATTCACAGATTAATAAAAAAATAATAAGATAACAAAAGGACGACTTTATTATTTTTAATAATCCCGTCCCGTCAGTATAATACAAAATCACGTTTAGTCGTATAAATCACCCTTATTACAAGTAAACAAACATCGTACATGTTCTTTATTTTTAGGTTGCCTGGTAGAGATTGTTTTAAGCAATAAGGCCGCCTATTGTACACTTTCTCTGTTCAAGTTTTTCATGTTTATCCATTCTTATTACTGGTAATGAAGTGTCATTAAAAATAAAATAATGATAATTTTATCCTAACTGCTCATCAGTAAATAATAATTATTATTATGTATTCTGCATTGCCCACAGAAAATTCAATAAAATATTCGATTGAACATTCATCCATGAAATTAAATGTAATATGAGGAATTTTAATTAAAACGTTAACGATTCGAGAGCTAATAATAAGGACTTATTTCAATACTGTATTTGCCTCTCGCGGTCAAAACAAAAACAAAATTCATTAATTGCTTCTTAAATTTTAATACACTAGCGGTCCGCCCCGGCTTCGCCCGTGGTACCTACATGTTTACGTTTTTTTTTCATAAGAACCATCCTCGTTCAAGGAATAGATTCAGCAGCGTACGCGATGACAGTATTTTTATTAAGGAATTTTTTACACCTTGGGTTACATTATTGCATTTTTGGTAAGGATCTCCAATTTTTTTGAAAATGCAATATAGCCTATGTTGCTCAGTGAAGATGAAGCTTTCTAATGGTGAAAGAATTTTTGAAATCGGTCCAGTAGTTTATGCGTGGAAACCATACATATATACATAATTACAAACCTTTCCTCTTTATAATATTATTATAGATTATTTGAAATTGAAGATAGATACGTATTAATTAGGCCTTAGGGATTTAATTTTGTAAAAATTATGATTATATAGTTAGTTAACTGTAGGTATATTCATAACTCTTAACTTTATTTCAACTTATACTTAGCAAGCAAAATATTTAATACATACAAACTTATATAGGAAATATTTTTCTTATTGTGGTTAGGTTTATATGAAAGTAAAAAATTATTTCATCATAATACGACGTACGAAAGAAATAAAGAATAGCAATAATAGTCTATCTAACATTGAGCTCTCCCCATTTTAAAACCTTTTCGTGAATATAATACTTCTTTACACATATTTTGAAAAGATAAAATAGATGTAAGATAAAAATACCTTTATGATAATTATCTAAACAGACAATACGCTTCCTTTTCATAATCTTATTACAATAAGTTCTATTAAATTTTAAGAGCTGAAAAAATATTCTTAAACGATTGAATAGGGTATTTTGTGCAGTTGAAAATTTCATATATTCTGCTATGATTTGGGACACAAAACGTCAGCAAAAAGGGAATACGGGGTCTTACAAATGCTCAAAGCGGTATCTTCCTGAACAGCTTCAGGCTAAGAATATTGCGGGTTCCGTTAAATTATTCGTATTTTTGTTTATATAGAGATACATTAATTGGGGTTATTTTGATTGAATGGTCAAGTGAGTAGAAGAATGTATTACTAGCCGTTTGCCCAGGTTTCAGTCTGGTTTATTCGGCTAAACAGTAATAAATTATAGACTATGTTATTTGGTAAAAACCGTAGCATTCTAATGATGAAAGCACTTTTAAAATCGGTGGCGTATTTTTGGTTCAAATCGTAACAACGTAATAAATATCTAACCAAATCTTTGCTCTTTATAATATTAGTAAATTTTTTCACAAACATATGGTATTCTATTATCACACATACATATAAGATATACACAATACAGACCACACAAAAATAAAAATGTTATGGTGATATTATGTTAGCATGCTCTATCGAAGAGAAGATTGTCGCCGCGTCATTTTGATACAACCATGAAAAATACATGGGATTATGGGCTACATGTATGGGATATTTCCTCGAAAACTGAAATATAAATCCCATAAAATGCTCTCATCCCATCCCATAGCTTGATAGAAACCTCTATAGTGTAACTATGGGGTAAAATAGCATATAGTTTTTCGTTTTATATTTTTTCTATTTCTGTGTTTAAGACTTATTTAAATTGAAAGCTAATAAACAGTCACTTTAAAGATTATTTGTATTATTTATAACCCTGAACTTACCTATTTATTTCGCGATAAATTAACTTAATTAAGTCAAAAAGTCTTGTTTTCTCTCAAACAGGAAATAATAATAATAATCCCGAATGATCTTCTTGATGTATCTATTTAATCATCACAAGCGATAATTAATATTAATAATAAATTTCATTAGATTACAACTATAAATATACCACGAAATTAACCAAATAATATACACCTATCAACAAACTCAAGACGAACATTCTTCTTTCTTCGAAAAACATTTTACAACTTCTTAAAAAAATTTACACTTCACGCGAAAAGGAACCCTAAAGCATAAACAGCGCTAACTATAATTGCAGCTCGGGGATAAAAAGGAGCTTCCTGAAAGGACACTATACTCATAAAGGTGGAATCTGAATAACGTAAACATTTACCTCACATACGGGCATTCAAAAGCAATAGAGGTGAAATTCGCGTGCTAACAAGTGGACTGTGAAAGGGTTAATACGGCTTTCTAAATAATGTAGATCTAGCTTTTGATTCTGGCACAGTTTTGGTTGCCTTTTTATCTAACAAGAGATGAAATAGAGAGATTAAATGTTACGCATATTATGTTTTATCTTTCACGCTTTTGTTCGTCTTTTAATCTAAATAGTTGAATTCGGATATTGTAATTATTTTATTGAATTATGAATATGACATTATTTATAAAGTTTTTTTTAAATAATAGATTTGGTATAATGTTCATATTGTATTCATATCTATATTAACAGGAGTCCTGTTCCATTATAGACCTGTCCATAATGGAATGTCCTACAGGACATTATGTTCTATAATGTTTGATTTCAATTTACCTCGGTCTCAAAGGTCTTTCAAATTGCTGACAAAATACGGAAAATAAAACGTTTATTGAAAAAAAGCGTGTAATTTATATTCCTTTTTTATCAAAATATCAAATGTATTTAAAAACATAACCTTCTTCGGGAAAAAAAGGTTATGTTGATTGTTATTAATAAATAAATCGTGTTTTAAACCATTTGCTACAATTTTAATGTAATTAAAGCAAATATTATGATCTTCCAACGAAACGTTTCATCTTGTACTTATTTACAAAAATTAATCCGTTTTTGTTTCATAAAGAAAAAAATTCCGCTTAATAAAAGAGATATGAAAAAAATCAAGGAGTGAGCTTTCATGCAGCATTCAAGTAAATCTGAGATTTAAAAGACATTTTCTTTCTTCAGTTTATTAAGTATGACCAGTAAAAAGTGGAGCAAAATATATATTATTCTTTTAAGATTTGCGTAGAGTTTTTCGTTAAATATTAAATAATAAAATTTAAAGAAGTCTACAGAAATATCATCTGTTGATAAAGTATTTATCTATAGAACCAGAAGTAAAATTTCATAACGCACTACTAAGTATTGGATTTCAAATAAACTAAAATTGCTTTTAATGTAAACAGAAGCTTTGTTTTGAATATTAATCTTATTTCAAAGTAATTGATTAGTCTCAATTATATTATATATACAAACAAGAGTAGTCTGTGATTAGTTATTGTAGAAATTTTAATGATAAATTTTGTGTTATAAAATATTGATTTTCCTTATTGTTTTGATTGTCTTTTGTCTCAAAGGTTTTAAACACACAGCTAATTGTTATATGGAGATAAAGCATGTACCACACTGACTTCTTGCATCGTAGCCAACTCGACAAAGTTCTTATAAAATATTTTTTGTAATTAAATTATTTAATTTTAAAGGGCAATTGGAAGTGTTTTTGGATCGAGAGGAAAGACAATATTTATATATCGTATATATAATATATATATTATCTATATCTATAAGTATTTATTTAAAATTACATATGTATGTTTATCAGCCATTTGGTTTCATAACATAAGCGAAAGCTTAGTATGAGATCAGATCGTGCCGTGTGTGAAAATTGTCCTGAAATATTTATTCATTTATTGTTTATGGATATTCTTTCCTAAACGAACTACATTCTGATTTACAAAATAATATAAATATACAAATAGTATTTTGCTTTTGGATTATCGGAGCTAGATTATTCGCTTTCCAGAAGGCTGACCTTTTATGACTCTGGTAATTATTAACCTACGTGATCTAATTCAAATGAATTGGGCAAAACTATACGTGAAGGTTCACTAAATACTTTACTTGTTCCAGAAACCTTTGATTACTGTGATAATATTTGTTTTACATAGATGATGATCATGATGATTACATTTATAGTAAAATTCTGTTGATTTTTATTTTCTATTAAAATAAAACAAAATCGCTTCCCGCTGTTTGTCTGTTTGTCTTGAAAACTATTACTAACGGATTTTGATGAGATTTTTCTTAATAGAGTACGTTAAGAGGAAGCTTTAAGTATATAATTTGTTAATTATTACAACGCGGGCGGACAGCTAGTAGCTACATAAATTTCAAGGTAACTTGCCATCAAAATTTACATTATAATTTAGTGAAAACCCAACAACCTTTTAACGTTTAATCGACTAGAAATACAATCTGAGTTCACCCTTCATTTGCTTTTAATAAAAGCCTATACTACGAAACTTGAGACGCCAATTTTATCTGAAACTCAAGAATGTGTACAAGTATTATGTGACTTTGATTTATACAAATAGTGTGTTATTTCTGAGATTAGTGTCTAGAGGTTAAATTCATTTGTGTTAAGATTTGTTTGAATTGTATAAATGAAAATTGTTACGATATTTATGTTACAAAAGTTACAAAATAAATGTTATGGTGGTTGAGTGTGAATTGTTGTAACAAAGTGTATTGCCTGGGAGTTGATATTATCAACAGCAAAATAGCAGGTGACTCGCTTGATGGTAAGAGATCGTAGCCGAAATAGCCGTTTGTAATTATAGAGTTACATTACATTACCTTACCATAGTAGTATACCTAATTATAATATGTATTATAATACATTAATCTCTGGTATGTATACAATGAATGCTGCTTGTACTGGCTTCGCCTACGTTAATCGTGATCGTAAGAGAAATAGAGCAGAAAAGTTTTGTTTGATTGAGCGCCCTTATATCAGTAACTACGAGTCCAATTTTAAAAGCATATTTCAGTGTTAGGTAGCCTACTTAAAGGAAGGCTATACGCTATGTATCATCTCGCTTAGTCCAATAAGACAGGAGCAATGCAGGTAAATCCGCGAAGCCCAACTATTGTGTATACTAACTATATGTTTTAATCAGGAAATTATTTTAAAATGCGCTTGATTAGTTTTTGAATTTAATAGTCATTGCCAAGCAAACAAAAAAATAACCGCATCTGAATAGTATTTTTTAAAGTGTCTAGTTTATTCTACAAATTTTACTTCATTCAAAAACGAGTCACAACATAGAAAAGAGTTTTACGGAGCGTATAAAATGTGTGCCCACTTAGTGGCTATTCCACGCTATTAGTCGACGTTTTACCGGACTTTTATTCTCTGTAGATTTATATATAATATATATGCTAGGTTATACTCGTAACAGGACGATAAAAACACAGATTTGTAAGTGTTCTGTTTTTTTAGGATTGAATAAATAGGATCGTGTTTTAATATCATTTATACTAGGACTTTCAAGAAGTAATCATTGAATATTATGTTACAAAATTTTTATACAAACAGATAATATTATAAGTTAAGGTGATTTCATCTTGTAAAACAGATAATTCGATGTTAAAATTACAACTATTTCAACTAAAAATCAATTAATAAAAAAGAAGTACTAGGGTCATTCATCTAATTTATAACATTCTCATGTCACTATGTTTGAAGTTAAACTCTCTCATGAAATTTTGGTGAATATCGGGAATCGGCCAACATCTATTTTTACATCTATCTTACCCATAAACATTAAGAGTAAGGCAGAACAACGTTTGCCGGGTCATCTAGTAATAACATAACTATCTGTGCTCTATGGTTTTACCCGCATTGCTCCGCTCCTATTGGTCTTAGCGTGATGATATATTATAGCCTAAAGTCGTCGACGATATTGGCTATCTAACACCGAAAGAATTTTCAGATAACAAATCGGACCAGTAGTTCTTGAGATTAGTGCGTTCAAACAAACAAACTCTTCAGATTTATAATATTAGTATAGATTAATCAAATTCTCATCGTACCATAGAGGTATATAGTCTTATATACCATACAATCCAATCTCCACATAGGTTAAGCAAT
The DNA here is from genome assembly GCA_907164685.1 of Colias eurytheme. Lineage (NCBI taxonomy): Eukaryota > Metazoa > Arthropoda > Insecta > Lepidoptera > Pieridae > Colias > Colias eurytheme. The sequence goes on along the minus strand of CAJQZN010019020.1, from coordinate 9,991 downwards.
GGTTAAACCAATTTCAAACACTTGAAACTATTATTGCAACCCCGACACATACAAATAGGAGGTGGAAACCGCAAGCCATTATTTCAAACGGCCGTTACAAGAATCATGATTGCCCAATTCTCGACATCACTCTTTTTGCCATGATTTAGGATTCCCATAGACGGTCATTTTTCATTGCAATACCCTTGGGGCTTAACATTCAATAAGGGGAGCGAGACAGCGTTTTTAAATATGATACAGCAGCCGTTGTCGGAATTGAGAATTGATTTTATTAAGGTTTGAGAAAGCTTATGTTTGATACAAGAAAATATTTAGGTATCTACCTTTTAAGTATGGTTAGTAAAAGGGTTAATGTGATACTTATTTCAAAAAGCGGATAGAGTGATGATATAAATTAATCATTTATCATTTATCAATTATCAGTTTTGGATAGCCTTTTGGAAGGCAATAGACTTATCCCTTAATTTGGTATAGTCCGGTGTGACGGACACTTATTTAAAATAAATCCTGCCAAGTTTTTATTTCATGTTCATCGATTTCTAATCGATTAAATGTTTATTTATACCATAAACAAATAGTAAAAAATTAAGTAATGATTGTGACAACATTGCATATGTCAGTTGGGACGTAAAATGTCTGCGAAAATGCAGCCATCTGTTTTGATCAAGGTATTCATACCTATTTTTCTTATTTTTTATGGAAAAATGAATTGAATTATATATTTATTTATTAGATAATAAACATTTCAATCATTATTTATAAAAACATACACACTTTATTACATTTTTATGGTGTTTATTTGTAACCAAAATGTTTTGTCCGTCACAGCGGACGTTGCTAATTGTATAGAAAAGTACCACTTTATAACTATGTCCGCTGCGGCGGACACCGCCAAAATGTGGGTGCTTCTGCTTGTTTGGTTATGGTTCTGAGTTTGGATTTTTTTTCTTTGCCAACAGCCTAACCGCGCAAGTAAAATTATTACTTTAGTGCCGAATGAACATGCACCTTCCGATGCTAGCGAAATATCAGATTCGGAAACTGAATTGCATGATGCAAGTACTAATTCTTCCACCCCTTGTTTTCTCCTGCACCATATTCCCTTGCTAACGTAACAATAGATACATCCGACGATGAAGAATTACGCTCCGAAGATTCTGATAGACCTGCTGATGACCAGAGTCTTTCGTGCGTAAATTGGCGAGTCTTTTTATGAAAATGTTCTATCCCTATCTGCTATTCCTAGATTGCCTGCAACGCCTATAACACCAATAGCTTCTTGATTAGCACCCCGAAAAATAAGTACTAAGAAACCACCCACAGTCAAAGTCAAAAGACCAAAAAAAAAAAAACAACTTTCAGCTGACTTACAATAATTATTGGAGAGTAACTCAATTCCGTCACCAAGCGACAATAGAAGAAGGTGAGGAGGATGATTACATAGACATGCCAGAAAATGATTCACCTTTGAGTTTCTTTCACCTTTTTTTCTCAAGATATTTTTACTAGTTTCGTAGAGCAGACAAACTTATATTCAGTTCAAAAAACCGGCAAGTTAATTCAACTAACTGAAGAAGAATTTAGACTTCTTTTTTAATTTTCATACAAAATAAACATGAATTGTTTTTTTTTTAATTTCCATATAAAATAAACTGTACTTCGGTATCAAATAGTTCTAAAATGTTCATTTCTGTATTTTTCTTTAGTAAAAAAAATAAAATTAACTGTGGTTTTTATTTTCCGTAATTTGGCAGTGTCCGCTGTGATGGACACCAGTTTTCCCAGCAGTGGGCAATGGTAGATTTTTTTTTTCATTTTTCGAGAACTTTATGACATACTCCTGAAACCACAAAATTGTCAAATTCATATATTTTGAATATTTTTATCGGTGCCAAATTAAGGGTTATTGCCTTCCAAAAGGCTATCCAAAACTGAACAAACCCTTCAGTTTTACAATATTATTATATCTATACTATAATATTATAAAGCTGAATAGTTTGTTCGTTTGGTTGAATGCACTAATCTCAGGAATGACTGGTCCGATTTGAAAAATTATTTCGATGTCACAATTAACCTACCCTACCTACCTTAGGGGCTACCTAAAAATAACCATTTATATTAATACTAGCTGCGCTTCGCGGCAGGCTAAATAGGCTTTTTATCGAGGAAGCCTTTAGGCTATATATCATCACGCTAAAACCAACAGGAGCGGAGCACTTCGGGTAAAACCGCGAAGCACAGCTAGTATTAATATAAATGGTTATTTTTAACCGATTCTATAGTAAAAAATTACATCATATTAGATTATTTTAAAATATTATGTGCAAGACGAGGTTCCATGGAGCGTGTAATATAACAGCTTGGGATTGCCAGACTATATTAGTATATCGAGTTAACATTGGAAGCGTATGCATATTTTAAGCGCTAACAATTCGACTAAAGGCATGTTACGTTGCAATCAATGTAAACGGCATTACGTAAAATTTCCAGATTTAAAGTGAGATTTAAAATTTAAAAGCTTTTTATGAGCATGTTTAAAATAAACTATGAATAATAATTAATGGCTATTGAATATGTCTATATGATATGGAAGTTTTAAGACACCTCATTGTATTTGAGAAAGCTTTCTATAGTTATCTTAAAAAAATGTTTATATGGTATGTTATAAGTTCTACAGATGTTTTTCATACAGGTTTTATAAAAAAATGATCAATAAAAGAGCATACAATGTTCATAATTTTTTAACAATTATGCTTACCTACTGTACAGCACAAACGTATATGTGCGATACCTACGATACCTAGCTCATTCATCCAATTTTCTTCGAAAAATGTGAAACGTGCAATTTTAAGACACTTGACATTTGTATCAATGGGGTTTCGAATGAAAAAATAACAAGGTAATTGATATTTTCGAGGGTTGGCATTGCCAAATGTAATAAAAACAGGGGCGAGTAAAAATAACAAAAACGATATAATAGTACATTGCGGTCGCTTTAAGGAATCATAGGGCGGAACGAATCAGGAATTTGTATCATTATTTTTTATATTGTTTGTCGTATTTACCAGGTATAGTAGGTAATATAAGACTTTACGCCGCCTTTTTTACGGACATAAAAAGTCCCACCCAAACAATATTTAGAGAATATTATCTCTTCCTATAAAGCCTACATAATATATTTATATTATGTAGGTACTTAACTAGTAGTAGCATGATTGTACTATCCATTTTTTTATATATTGAAATTAAATTAATTCATAATAGTAAAGGACTCTACATTTTCAATATAATTTCCAAATATAGAGTTTTTCCAGACATTTTACCTTCATCCTTTATTCGTACACACCAACAACATATATATAAATCAACATTCTGTACAGGTATATTAAGAAGAGCTGGAACGTCAACACATTTACACATTGCACATGTTAGGCCGGGAGATACTGACACAAAATTTCGGGCCATTTGTAACAGGATGGCGGTCTAGAGGGGTCTTAGTACGCAATGACAAAAAGAAAAATGATGGTCAGAACGCTGGTACCGGCGGACTAGTCGCGTGGGCGTTAGTCACACTCGTCGGATAAATAGCGAAAGTCCAACGATTTGTAACACAAAAATTTTAGAATTTACCGATAGCCCTTAAAAAAGATGTAGGCGGTAGTGTCATGCCATACAGTTACGATGTGACTTACAGTCCGCCATACCGACGTGAATGCGTTGATTTAAAAAAAAACAATTCAACCATTTGTACCGAGCTCACTTTTGCACAGGTAACCATCGTCGTGCAGCCATTTACTAAAATTGCCATGCCATACTTTTCGGACGATTCCAAATGGTCGCCATACCGCGGAAAAGTCAAACGATTTGTAAATCGTTTGACTTTCGCTATTTATCCGACGAGTACGACTAACGCTCACGCGACTAGTCCGCCGGTACCAGCGTTCTGAGTTCTGACCATCATTTTTCTTTTAGTCATTGCGTATTAAGACCTCTGTAGAACCGCCATTCTGTTACAAATGACCCGAAATTTTGTGTCAGTATCTCCCGGCCTATGTATGTGTCATATTTTGCAATTGTTTATAAATACAGGGTGATGTAATTGGTGTAGTACGAATATCTAAAAATCTATGAAGAATTTTGTGATACAGTAAATGGAAGAATTATAGACTATTTTACAGTATTTAATAAAATCATTTAATTTTTTGTTCATTTTCATTAGAAATGTCAATTTTTCTCACCAAGGTGGAAATTTGGATGATAAGGATCTTGTTAGAAAAATATAAATTTTGACTAAAATCGGCATTTTTTTTTCAAAAATCAAATAACTAATCAATAATCAGAGTTATCACATTATTAAAAAAAATAAGCCAAACTATACACAATTTTTACCTACTTGATGCAATCCTCAAAGATCTCAACCCAATAGAGTTACTATGGGGCATAATTAAAGGGAAAGTAGCATCACAAAATGTGAACTTTAACTTGAAAACTGTGTAAGAATTATTTAGAAAGGAAGCAAATGCTATTAGTCTGGATATGTTTAGTGACGTTTGGAGAAAGACGCGAGAACATGAGGAAAAATATATTCAATTAGAACCAAAAGTAGATAATTACACTGACTCATTTATAATAACATTAAGAAATTCCGACAACGAAACATCGAGTTCTTCGAGCGATGAAAGTTACAGTGAAGTAGAAGATTACGATTATGATTAAAATAGATTCTTCTTCTTCTCTATAGATACTGCTTTCTGAATTGGTGGTAAATGTTAAAACTGTTAAACTGTTATGACGATTCAAAAGTGCTTCTAGAAGAAGTCTAATTGTATAAATGTTTGAGTTTGAGTTTAAAACCAATAGTGTGAAAATTATACAATAAACATGTAACACATATTTGTTAGCGCGTATTGGTAGGTATTACGTACTTACTACAAATATAATATTTCTTAGATATCTTTACTCGACCAAAGTCAGGAATTTAATTATTATTTGATAATTGAATGATTATTAATACTTTTATCCAATTGATTATTATTAGAATAAATAATTAACTTCATCAATTGATTTACTTTTAAATTATAATTTTACAGGTAAATTATGAGAGCTTTCATAAGTAATTATATTTGCATATACATATCTACAACGCACCCATTTTACAATTCAAGTCTAAAATGAAACTAGAGTCGCATTTATTTTTGAACATACTGTAAGTGAAATTGCATAAGTGTGAGTACTGTGAACATGCCAGCTTTCCCTAATTGACCGATATTCCGTGCGTGTATCGCAAGCATTAGTGCAATAACTCGAATTAGTTTCACCCACATAGCTTAGGGTGCCTCCATAAATCTGCGAGCAGATCGAATTCCCTATAATATTTATTGGAATCGCATGGATCATGGATTTATTTAATGAAAATAGTTCTATATTAGTTTCAAAACTGAAAAAAAAAGAATTCATTAAAGTTTGCATAAGGGCTTTGATTTTATTCATGATCAGTGATCTTTATCTAAAACTAGCTGTGCTCCGCGGTTTCACCCGCATTGCTCCGCTCGTGTTGGTCTTAGCGTGATGATATGAAGCCTTAGTCTTCCTCGATAAATGGGCTATCTAACACCGAAATAATTTTTCAAATCGGACCAGTAGTTCCTGAGATTAGAGCGTTCAACAAACAAACTCTTCAGCTTTATAAGAATATACAGTATGATTGACACCAAACAAGAAGTAAAAAAGTAAGTAGAGTCAAAAAGTAGATAGAGATAGAGAAAACTTGAATTTCAATAAAATTATTTATTAATTCTACAAGATATTTACATTTCTGATACGTTTTTATTTTTAAAACGTTTTCCTCCATTTTCTATTCGATGCGCAAACTCTTAGAAAATTTTGCACGTTCTACGTATAACCACAAATAAATGCATTCTTTGTATAAAATCTTAATATCATGATCTTCACGTACAGATAAATATTTTCAATGAAAATAAAGATTATTATTATTTTCATTATGAATCTAATGTTAATAAGCTGCATCGCTCCTCTATAATTATTTTATACTAGCTTTCCACCCGCAGCTTCGCCCGCGCAGTCAAAGAAAAAACCGCATAGTTCCCGTTCCCGTGGGATTTCCGGGAAAAAACCTATCCTATTTCCCGGTGTAAAAAGTAGCCTTATGTCCTTTCTCGGGTATCAAAATATCTCTTTACCAAATTTCATGCAAATTGGTTCAGTAGTTGAGGCGTGATTGAGTAACAGACAGACAGACAGACAGAGTTACTTTCGCATTTATAATATTAGTATGGATCAATATTTATATACCTTTATTCTATAAAAAGTATTGAAGATATCATATTATATACTAGTTAACAAAATTATTTAATTCCTACTCATGTATGAAAAGCTATAAATACTACTTAATATACTTATTGTTATTCCCGTCAACTTATTTCTAAACTAGCGGTCCGCCCCGGCTTCGCCCGTGGTACCTACGTGTTTACGTTTTTTTCATACGAACCATCCTCGTACTTCAAGGAATAGATTCCGCAGCGCACGCGATGACAGAATTTTTATTAAGGAATTTTTTACACCTTGGGTTACATTATTGCATTTTTGGTAAGGATCTCTATATTTTTTTTGAAAATGCAATATAGCCTATGTTGCTCAGTGAAGATGCAGCTTTCTAATGGTGAAAGAATTTTTGAAATCGGTTCAGTAGTTTATGCGTGAAAACCATACATACATAATTACAAACCTTTCCTCTTTAGTATAGATATTCCCCGCTGCGCTCCATAATCTATGCTATTTTAATTAAATATTTTCTCGTTGACATGTTGCTGTTTCTTTGATAATGGCAGTTTTATTTTCCTCTCTAAATAGACATTACGTAAGTAGACATCATGATATTATAACTAGGAAACCTTAATCACTAAGAATTTTTGGGATTCGAACACATCTATGCATTACACATCTGTTTTACTAGTCAATGTTGGTTAAAGACAGTAGGATTTATTTTCTGTGTCCTGTGAGAGCAAATTTTATATAACATACCATTTTGTTCCATGTTCAAAATTTAATTAATGTCTTTGGATAAGATAACTAATAACTTACGACGTTAACATTTTATTTTAACGTTTAAATTTTTTCAAGTGTCTTGTAATTACATAATAATTAAACATGCGCTACAAGCATTAATAATGCTTTCTTTCCCTTCCTACGATTCGCAAAAGGATTTCATATCACGCGCTCCCATTCAAACATAATCCAATTAAAACGCTCTACGACCCCACTTACTACAATCGCAATCCCACCATTACTTGCATAAAACAACGGACACGTTTCAATTTTAAATTCTGAACATACGTAAAAGGACCGCGCCGGGAATCGAATAATTCGATAAATCGATTCACATTCCTCGAAACTCATATAATCGCGAACCGAATTACGCATCGAATACCAATCGAATCGATTATTCGTAACCTTTTCATACTTTGCGTATCTTCGAGACGGGAATGTGATATGACATAATATTGAATGCATAATGTATTCGGATTGTTAGATTCATGCATTCGCTTTACGTATTTAAAGAGAGATGGATTTGAATATTTTAATATTAAAAATAAAGGATATACTTTTAGCTGAGTGTTATTTTCTCATCCTACGTAAATAGGATGACTGTTTAGAAAGGAGAGTGGCTATACCAAATATATTCATGCACTTACCGTGCCGTACGTAAATTATAATTTCAATATTATTTTCTTATAACGCTATTTAATTTTTAGATAAAGATTATTATTGCAAGGCGATTAATATTTTATTAAATATTAGGTTGCCACTTTTTCAACTTTTTTACACAGATTCAAATATTTGTAATATAATAAAAAAGATAAGTAGTTTCTCTTTCGCGGCTTCGCCTACACTTATGTCATCGTGAATCAGATGTACATATTTCCACCCTCTATTCTACTCGCATCAAGTTTATTTTCACAATTAGTTTATGCATGCATCCATCCAATGCTTAACTCTCTCTGTTCCAAATTTCATCAAAATCCATTCAGAGATTTCATAAAACAAACAAACAGAGTAACTTTCGAATTTAAAAAATCTAATTTCTACATTGCAATAGCGGGCATTCCCATTCGTTACATGGCAGTGTCTAATCGATATAAGACCTAACGATTACTTTTTTAATGGCCTTAATTATAAGCTGTACCTATGGTAGGTGTAAACCTGTAAACCAGGTCTCCGTCACTCGGATGAACAGTATAAATTTATACAAAATAAAAAAAAATTGTTGCCTGTAAAGTCGGTTTACTGACGATAGTTGAACCGTGAACGTGACAACGTCCGATTGTGCTTCTTTGTCGCTCGTTCCGCGCTCTCGCTTGCACTTCAAGCCTTCAATAGGGAACGCCTCAGAGCGAGGTAACGCCGCATGAGTCATGTTTTTTCGTGCATGCAGCCGGCTCTATCGAATTATAAGACGTTGTCACGTCAAAAAAAAGACGTGTGGCACTCGGGGACTGCCGCGGAAAAGCTATTGCATGCTATGCCTTCAAGCCACACCTCCGCGCCCGTCGGAGTGGGGAGCGTGAGGTTTTTTCGTTACGGAATTTCTCGATTCGGTCCCCGCGCTCAAGGCCCGCGATAGAAGCTATGCAATAGCTTAAAATATTAATTTTAACCTGTCATCGAATTTTCCATTATTATTGATAATGGTCCATACAAACATTCGTGTAGGATGTTTTTATGAAAATAATAGTTTGGATAATTTGAAACTATATAAATGTATATTGACTTCAGACAAAACAAATACTTATTATATTGAATGTTGTATGAGTGTCTAAAGAACTCCCACCTCTGTCTTTTGTGTTAGATAAAAGCAGAAGGTATTTTATAGGCATTATAATATAGCTTCGAGCTTTGCAACTATTAGTTCTATATCATTTAGAAATAAACACTTTTACAAATTTATGACACACAATCATTCCAATCATTTATTCCTCTAATTTTTTATTTACAAAATTTAGAAAATAATATCTATTAAGCTATTGCATAGCTTCTATCGCGGGCCTTGAGCGCGGGGACCAAATCCAGAAATTCCGTAACGTAAAAACCTCACGCTCCCCACTCCGACGGGCACGGAGGTGTGGCTTGAAGGCATAGCATGCAATAGCCTTACCGCGGCAGTCACCGAGTGCCACACGTCTTTTTATATTTACAAAATAGGTATCCTTATATCTTAATTATTATTCCCATGTAAAACAGCATAAACAGTCACAATTATTTATTACTCCTAATTAAAATCAATCCTCTAAATAAGTGTCCTAATATCTTAATTATGGCTAACAAAGCAGCACAAACATTCCATCACTATGCTAATTTTACTCCGTATCAATAAATAGACGATGCTCATTAGTAAACGTTTAATTTCGCTCGTACATCACCCACTCATTAGAGTGCCGGTATAAGGGTGCGTTTCCACCAATAATGTGCGAGGATGTGTTTGTAAATCCATACTAATATTATAAATGCGAAAGTAACTCTGTCTGTCTGTCTGTTACTCAATCATGCCTTAACTACTGAACCAATTTGCATGAAATTTGGTATAGAGATATTTTGATACCCGAGAAAGGACATAGGATAGGTTTTATCCCGGAAATCCCACGGGAACGGGAACTATGCAGGTTTTTCTTTGACTGCGCGGGCGATGCCGCGGGTGGAAAGCTAGTAACCAATATATCGCTTCCGCTAAACTTCTAACTAATTGAAACGATATGATTGGTTATTTACGAACACACTCCTCACTAAACATCCTCACACATTATTTGTGGAAAAACATCCTAAGGTTGCGATTCTAGAAGATATTATGTGCGAGGATGTGTAGCGAGGAATGTGTTTGTAAAGAACCAATAGTATCGTTTCATTTATCTCGCTTCATCAGCACTGCTCTGGTGCTTTTTGCGCATACCAAACAAGAGAGAGATGTGTGCGAGGAATT
>CAJQZN010019019.1:0-10014 GCA_907164685.1 Colias eurytheme | reverse complement strand
GGATTTAGCTAACATAATTTTGGTAGAAATCGGTAAGAAATGCCGTAAACGTCTAAGAGAACTTGCCGCTGCGTAAAGTTTGCGACTCGTCTCTTTTATGTGATACGACCAAGACATGGTCGTGTCAAAGTGTACGCCCAGGTTTTTGACAGATTTTTGGAATTCAATGACGTAGCCATCAATATGAATTTTGTTGTCCTAAATAAAGTATTATACCTTCTTTTAGCACATGTATTGTGATCAGTTTCCAAATTCAATTAAAAGACAGGCTTATAAATAATTTAGTGCTCAATTTTGATATGAATGATCCAATTTTTTTTAAATTTCATATGCATGAGCATAATAAATAGGCCTAAAAATTATTAAACAGATAACATTCCCCACAGGTTTTATTTAAAAAAAAAACACCATCTTTACCATATTCTGTAAGTAAAAAAGAAATAAATAAAAGACGTGTGGCACTCGAGGACTGCCGCGGTAAAGCTATTGCATGCTATGCCTTCAAGCCACACCTCCGCGCCCGTCCTCGTGGGTAGCGTGAGGTTTTTTCGTTACGGAATTTCTCGATTCGGTCCCCGCGCTCAAGGCCCGCGATGGAAGCTATGCAATAGCTTAAAAACTTAAAAATGAATAACTCACTTTTAATACAGTTTTGTCCTTATACCAGCTATTTTCAGTACATCTTTTCATGTCCTGTAAAGGTGGTAGCGGCGGCAGAGTCTGCTCGTCAACTACTATTGACCCCTGTTGTTGATCCTAGAATAGTGTAGTTTTTGTTTTAATGAATTCATGAGTATTGTTATTATTTGTTGTTTTATTGTTTTTAAAACTAACAAATTATTGTCATAACAAATATTTAAAATTTACTTTAGAAATGTAATATCATATCACATAGTATAAAACAAAGTCGCTTTCTCTGTCCCTATGTCCCTTTGTATGCTTAAATCTTTAAAACTACGCAACGGATTTTGATGCGGTTTTTTTAATAGATACAGTGATTCAAGAGGAAGGTTTTAGTATATAATTTATTAGGTTTTAGATTGGACAAAGCGGGCGAAGCCGCGGGCGATAAACTAGTTTTAATATAAAATGTATGTTAACAGTAAAGTGTAAGTATTATAAACGTCATATTTTTTTTATTTTGAAGTGAAACTTCTTTAGGCGCTTTGAGAGTAAAATTTCAAGGTCGTGTCATGGCAATACCATCATGTCATAGAGTAAGGCGATGAATTTGACTTTTAAGAGACAAAGAGAGCTACCGGATAGATCGCCACCCATTGAGAGAAGGAGACAAATAGTATGCTTAACTTATGACAAACGCTCAGCAAACAATTTTTATAATTATAAACGAAACATCTACAAGAAGACTAGCTATTAACACACCCCGGACACTCCATACAAAATTATCGTTTTGACAGTCACACTGTAGAGACTGCAAATGTGTGTGTTAACACTTTATGGTTTTTTTTTTTGACTAGCGTAAAAAAAAATTCGCGTTTTTCAGATGAAATACATCCGTAAACAGCACAATATCTAACCATTTTCTACGAAAAACGATAATCACAAATCCAAAATAATAAAATTACTTTAAGTCAATTTGATTAATGTTGTCAATCTTCGTTGCGTATCGTCCCTGTAGAAAAATATAGACCACTAGCGGTCCGCCCCGGCTTCGCCCGTGCTACATATTTCGCAATAAAAAGTGGCCTATGTCCTTTCTCGGGTATCAAAATATCTCTATACCAAATTTCATGCAAATTGGTTCAGTAGTTAAGGCGTGATTGAGTAACAGACAGACAGACAGAGTTACTTTCGCATTTATAATATTAAATAAGTATGGATGTGCTATTTATTAAATGGGTTTGAAGTTGGTGCCGAACATTAAGCACTTAGTATTAAGCCCGTGCACCGACATCAAACCTTTTTAATAAATAGCACATATATGTATAGCACATATATGTATAAATAATATGTAGTAAATAATAATGTCAAATCTTTTTTATTTCTTACTTTTCCGTTTTTGAAGTCGGTTGTTTTTAACGCAGTTATTTTTATTAGTGAAAATATTAAGCTTTCCGTGCGATTAGAGCTTTTTATGAAAATTAAGCTCTCCGTGTGATTAGAGCTTCTTGTGAAAATGAAGCTCTCCGTGCGATAAGAGCCTTTAATGAAAATTAAGCTCTGCGTGCGATTAGAGGTTTCTGTGAAAATTAAGCTCTGCGTGCGATTAGAGGTTTCTGTGAAAATTAAGCTCTCCGTGCGAATAGAGGTTTCTGTGAAAATTAAGCTCTCCGGGCGATTAAGAGCTTTTTTGTGAAAATTTAGCTTTCCGTGCGAATAGAGCTTTTTGTGAAAATTAAGCTCTCCATGCGATTAGAGCTCTTTTTTTAAGAAAATTTAGCTTTCCGTGCGAATAGAGCTTTTTGTGAAAATTAAGCTCTCCGTGCGATTAGAGCTTTTTGTGAAAATTAAGCTCTCCGTGCGATTATTTTTTTTGTGAAAATTAAGCTCTCCGTGCGAGTAGAGCTTTTTTGTGAAAATTTAGCTTTCCGTGCGAATAGAGCTTTTTGTGAAAATTAAGCTCTCCGTGCGATTAGAGCTTTTTGTGAAAATTAAGCTCTCCGTGCGATTATTTTTTTTGTGAAAATTAAGCTCTCCGTGCGAGTAGAGCTTTTTTGTGAAAATTTTGCTTTCCGTGCGAATAGAGCTTTTTGTGAAAATTAAGCTCTCCGTGCGATTAGAGCTTTTTGTGAAAATTAAGCTCTCCGTGCGATTAAGAGCTTTTTTGTGAAAATTAAGCTTTCCTTTCGATAAGAGCTTTTAATGAAAATTAAGCTCTCCGTGCGATTAAAGCTTTTTTGAAAATTAAGCCTCCGTGCGATTAAAGCTTTTTGTGAAAATTAAGCTCTCCATGCGATTAGAGCTTTTTGTGAAAATTAAGCTCTCCATGCGATAAGAGCTTTTTGTGAAAATTAAGCTCTCCGTGCGATTAAAGCTTTTTGTGAAAATTAAGCTCTCCGTGCGATGAGAGTTTTTTGTGAAAATTAAGCTTTCCGTGCGATTAGAGCCTTTAATGAAAATTAAGCTCTCCATGCGATTTTATGCGGTTATCAATTCGGCCGGTATATTTTTTTTTATGTATTCCGAGGTTTCTGAACCGATTTACGTGATTCTTTTTTTGTTCGATGCGGGATGGTGTCGAATTGGTCCCATAATTTTTTTTTTTTCGGATAGGCCCAGTAGTTTTTATTTTATGAGCATTTTTATCTGTACTCGATGACTAAGTTGATTTGTAGCAAGTAACTTTGATTCACTTCCCGGTAACCGATTGAGCTGAAATTTTGTATACGTATGTAAATTTGATAGCGATGAAACATTATCATGACATGAAGCTGATTTGATGATTGAATCGGAAGGTGGCCATAGGAACTCAGTAATATATTGACTCAACTTTATCGAGTTTGGGCTCGTTTGATTCGTGTTGAAAAATACACTAAAAAGTATTAAATAAAAATAACTGCGTTAAAAACAACCGACTTCAAAAACGGAAAAGTAAGAAATAAAAAAGATTTGATATTATTAACTACTACATAATATTATTGTACACTAGCGGTCCACCCCGGCTTCGCCCGTGGTACATATTTACGTTTTCTCTACATAAGAACCATCCTCGTACTTCAAGGAATATAATAGAAAAGAATTATCGAAATCGGTTCAGCCGTTCACACGTGATGCCGTGACAACGCGAAACGGGCGGACCCGCCGCCTTTTTATAGCTCCCGCCGCGAAGCGCGTCGAACGCGGCAACTGATACACAAAAATAATCCTTATGGCATGTATTTCACGCGCGATGACTTATAGCGTATTTCATGTATAACTTTGGTGTTTCTACACCGATTTACATGATTCTTTTACTATAACCTGCCCAGGAGTATGAAGAATAATTGTGCCAAATTTCGTTAAAATCCGTCGTGTAGTTTTTGTTTCTATAACGAATATACAGACAGACAGACAGACAGACAGACAGACAGACAAAAATTTTACTGATTGCATTTTTGGCATCAGTAGCGATCCCTTATCACCCCTTCATAGTTTTTTTTTAAATATATTTCATGTACAGAATTGGCCTCTCTACAGATTTATTATAAGTATAGATATTTCGCAATAAAAAGTGGCCTATGTCCTTTCTCGGGTATCAAAAAATCTCTATACCAAATTTCATGCAAATTGGTTCAGTAGTTAAGGCGTGATTGAGTAACAGACAGACAGACAAAGTTACTTTCGCATTTATAATATTAGTATGGATTTTGAGACTGATCGTGCAGGGTGAGGTAAGTGTTTAATTTTGGCGGGAGGCGGAGAGTGTCCGTTCTGTAGCGTTTAGCTACTATTATTAGTGTCCGACCGAACTTTCGTTTCGGTTTCGGTTTCGGCCGAGTTTCGGCCAAAAATCAAGTTTCGGCCGCAGTTTCGGTTTCGGCCAAAATCGGCCGAAACTTTTGGCCGAAACCGAAACTTATTTCGCAAATTCAGTGAACTTAGTTCAGACACGTTCACGCTCGCCCATAGAAATCTAAATAACAAGACACATAGAAGTGCTATAATGTCATAATTCGTATGAAAACCGCCGTCGCCAAAATCAACCCATTCAAACCGAAAGCTAAACAGTACACACAAGTAAACTATGCCTTTTATTGGACAGCTTGATTTTAGTGAAAACTAACTTATCTATTAAATTAACCTTTTGAATATGTATCCTAACGCACGAATTTACGGTTTATTTTAGAATAACATCCCTAAGTATTATATGAGACTTTTTGCTCCAATACGAACAAACGTGATAATAAGTATGGTCGACTGTGTCATTCATTGTTATTTCGATTACTATGGTGACACTCGTAATACTTGTAAATATTCTATAATTTTAAGGAAAAACGGCATTATTTCTAAAAAAAAATATTTTCCGATGAAATATTATTCCTTTATAAGTATAATTACAACTTGTGGAAGAATTTCCGCAATGGGAATTGCTGAAACACACCATGTATACTTACACTCATACGTCTCCAGAGCAACTGAACAGTGACGAATGCACTGGTGATGTGCAAATCACCTGAGTGGCGACAAGGTCACGCACGCTTACGACTTCTAGTGTCTTAAGTTATTTAGATTTCTATGCGCTCGCCTAACTTCGTTTTCCTCGGCAACGCTTTGACGGACGCTGTCAAAGCGTTGGTTGACCCACGCTGGTGGAAACAATTTTTGATTATCTATGTTGAGATTGGAACTGGGTGTAATTGTAATTAATAATTATTATTTTTATATAAGAGGTACATAAAAGAGACTTATTATTCTTCTAAGTACAAATACCAATCCAAAGTATTAAAGACTCTTTAATAAAGAGAAAGATCTCAAAATACCAAAACTTAGTATTTAAAGTAACAGTAACAATTACTGATTTGATTTAGATGACTGATTTTACCGAGAACTTAATTTGAAAAAATAATAAAAATTAAATTTGTTTTTATTAATATTTTAAAAATATTATTTTTTTATTTTATATTAAATAAATGATTACAACAAATTTAATATACTGTGTTTTCCTTTCATGCCCTAATTAAGGCAAAATAATAGGTAAAATGCACCAAAGTTCAGTATTTTTAGAAATTTCATACTAGACCACGTGAGTTTCGGTTTCGGTTTCGGCCGAAACTGAAGCCACGGCCGAACATTCGGTTTCGGTTTCGGTTTCGGCCTGGAAACCAGTTTCGGTCGGACACTAACTATTATGTATTCTGTGCTATTAATATAAAAATAACATAAATAAGTATAAGATTCCATGCATCTAAAATAAATAATCAAACTGATATAACCTTACCAAAGGGTGTCCATTAAACAGTCTCATAGAACCATCTAGAATGACTGACGTGTCCACATCACTTCTCACCGTGTTTGGTATTTGCTGAAATTATTTATTTACATTTGAACATTATTTTTTTGATAAAATGTTAATTATTGTAAAGGTGCTTACATACAAGCGAATGCTCGTTCTAACCCCACTATGTCCATTCTTTTAGTGTAAAGAAGCATAGAGCATTATTTTGTTGTTCTTAGTGCGTTCGAAAATATTCTATGTACAATGTTCTAATACTGAACAACACTGAATACGAGTTTTCGTTTACAATAAGATCACGAAAGAACGATAAATGTAGTTCTGCATAAGGACAATCAAATGAATACTTTTCTAATCATCCAGAGTTTTGTAAAGATAATCCATTATGAGTAAATCACACATTTGAAATAGAAAAATTATACAGTAATTAATAAGTATATTTAGTTACTATGAAAGCATGTACCAATCATTATTTAGCTGGACTATACTCCAGTGTTTTAAAGCCTGCATAGCATTGTTGACCACTTTGTTAATAGTACATCAATATTTAGGCAGTTGTATAGAATTGTAGTATATTCTTATTACATTTAAACTAATGAACCCTGCGCTTCCCATGTGTAATTTCTAAAACTATAATAATTAATGTAATTGGTGTCATACCATTTAATTTTAATTACACATCAGCAAACATAAGGTAAATCAACATTTTCTTAGGATTATCTGTCTATAACTTTACCTTGTGATGAGGATTATGTCCCTGGTGATGTGTAGTTCTGCTGGGCTGAGCCAAATGCGCTACAATGGCCGCCAGCCGAGCATCTAATAATTCCTCCACCCATGGCCCATCATTCATCTGTTCTCCCACTGATAGTTGCCTGAATAAATAAATTAAGTTGAACTTAGTAATGTTACTTTTAAAGGGAACTGCATTTTAGATGACTAGGTTTCAAAATAAATAATGTGTCTTGTTCCTCCAGTTTTAGTTAAATAGTGTGTCAAGTTTAATGAATTCATTTTTACTGAAAATCTAATGCATTACATCTGATATTATTACAGCTAGAAAATTAGCCTTAAATTAATAGACTCGTACTTTGTGTTATTATGTTGAATTTTTTTCTGTACAAACTGCTTTCTGAACCAGTGCTAAATATTCTTAATGTATACAATGTGTTCCCTTATATTTACTACTAATCCATCAGAATGACACAAACCGTAGATATTTCATTTTTGTTTCTTTTGTAAGTAAGAACTGTTTATTATATTTTCACATGCAAACTTTTATTTTTACACATGAAACATGCTCCTAATTTTTTATAGTGTCTATATTAAATTATTTTTAGCTGACTATGTCTTTCCCCAAGCTTCTAAATGTAGTCATTTACATTGTTATGGACCCAGCTGTATCAATACATAAAGAACATAACAGAATGTTCCTTACATTTGTATTTGGTACTAGTTACATAGGAAAAATAGGTAAATAAAATTATTGTATATTACCTGCATACTTGTGGGAAATTTTGTGAATGCATAACCGTGACCACACGTCCACTCTCATCTTCTTGGACATTTAGGGATAAGGAGTTTGCATCCACATGAACTGCTTGCTGAAATACAAGTTTCCTTGTTATTTTGCGAGAGACATACGAAAACACAGGTTTTCATTGGTCAATAGATACGTTACTTTTATCAAAAATAGATAAACTTTGATTCTAAGAATGTAAACATATTGAAATAAAACAGGTTTATCGGAAGTCCTTATTACAAATTTTGTAATTGATAAGTTAATAATTGAAATCCGTATAATATGCATTTTCAAACAAATTTGTTTTTAAAACTATTCATGCAGAATGGAAAAATATTAATATTTCACGAAACAAAGAGGAAGTCGAGAGTATTCACAAATTTATTAACATTTACCTCTGGGGGTTGATGGGAATTAATATAATGTGTCACTGCCTCATCCATTCTGTCTCCCAACAAATGTGATTCCACATTCCTCATAATATTTATTCTAATATTTCATTGATTAGACGAATTGTTTATTCCATTTTTACAAACTTGGGTTAAGTTCCGTCGTAGGTATTCGTAGTTATTGACAAATGACAGCTGATGCATACTCAAGGTCACAACCATTTATCTACATTTTTATTGTTTACATGCAACATTGGTCCATGGACAATTATTATTAATAAAACAATTTATTTTATTTACTTTTGACTGTAATTTAAGCAACTGATATAATATTATGTATAATTCAAATAGCATTAAGTTGTATTTACATACAATGATCTATGAATGATAAATATATCCAAAGATTATAGCATCTACAGACGCTCTGATTCGGTTGGTGCCAACCATCCGACCACGACCAAATCGGAAAGTGTAGAGAGCGGTCGGTCCGACATAATTATTATTAATATTGGTTTGACGTGGTCGGATGCGCCGGCGATACCGACCAAACCAACTTCCTATTCGATCCGACCAAATTGGAACGTTTGGAAGCTTTGTTCCGACCAAATCGGCTCATTCCATAGAGTAATATAGGTAATTGGCTCATTCGCATTCGCAACGCCGCCGGTGTAGGACGTCAACATGAACGCCGAGGGAGTTACCGTCACCTAACGTGATATAATAATAAAATTACTGGAACTATATAAAGACTTTCCCTGTTTGTGGGACTTAAGTAACAAAGATTACGCAAATAGATTATTTATTTGTTATTCATTTATTTGTCGTAAAATGTAAATGACAAAAAAAAAGTTATTGTGGGTTATCCATAAGAGATAGATATATACCATCGCGAACTTTTCTGTAGACCTTTTCAATGTTTACAATACTTAGTACATTATTTTGATAAAACTCGTAGGGTTCAGCCTGCGTTTGCAATGTAAGCGGAAAAAATGTAATTATTTACGACATCACATTAGAAACCTCAAAAATAACAGTACTTCTCCACTATTTAATGGATTTTATTATACATATAAACTTTCCTTTTGAATCACTCTATCTATTAAAAAAACCGTATCAAAATCCGTTGCGTAGTTTCAAAGATTTAAGCGTACAAAGGGACATAGGGACAGAGAAAGCGACTTTGTTTTATACTATGTAGTGATGGTCAACTGACAGCTGGAAGGCCAACCGTCGGACAATCTGTAGCAATGTTGGAATGGTTGCCATGTCGGTTCCAATATGGTTGGCACTAACCAAATCGGAGCGTCTGTAGATGCTTTTATGTGGATATTGTAGAGTCTGGCCAGCCAAAGCTGAACCCAGTGTTTTTTGTAGCGGCCACACTATGGAATGTCATCATGGCTCGCATCATGGCGTTTCTGCGTAGTTAGTTGTCAGTTTTGTTGAAAACGGTTCAAATCATTTGCTTTAATAACGTTTAAATCCTGCTGTGTTGTGAACCTAATGTGCCTATATACTATGATCACCTTTGTGAATATCAAAAGTATCAAAATTTTTTTTTCCCTATTAAAACCGATGTTACCAGGTCCATATTTTTTAAATTTGCCGCCCTTTACTGGGTTCAGATTTGGCTGGCCCTCGGAGCAATTAACAATCCAGGCTAGTTAATTGCTCCGAGGGCTGGTCAGACTCTATGCGTCTATACTCTATAGTCGAGCATAGGCAACATTTGACGTCTATCAATTTTATCTTCAAAGAGAGGTAACCTGCATAAATAACATCGATTAAAGTGAATTAATCGATACGGACTTGAAACATTTGTCAATCGAACTTGAAACACATGCGATTTTAAAATTCATTAGGCGAATCCCTGTCCCAGTAATGTACTTATTAATTATTTATGATGATTTTTATTCACAAGTAGGTAATCAATGCATTCGATTCTAGATGTCGGATTTCGATTTTTAGAGTAACGTCTCTGGTATTTAAAAAGAAAAAAGGTCTATCAAGCAGAAACTGTTTATTATGTCTAAAATGGTTTATCAGTAAAATCAAATCTTAAAATTACTTGTATCGGTCATTATTATTATAAATATGTAATCGTAATTGAAAAAAGTTAAGCAAATGTGCAGTTCTAAGGGCGTATTCAGAAAGAAAGCTTGAAACTTATAAGCGCTTATCGGCGCTTGTCATGTTCATATATTTTCCTG
>CAJQZN010019017.1:0-11442 GCA_907164685.1 Colias eurytheme | reverse complement strand
GGTGAGCAAGGAACGGGGAGTTAGGGTGCTTTTCTACCAATAATGTGTGATGATGTGTAGCGAGGAATGTTTGTGTAAATAACCAATATCGCTTCATTTAGTTTGAAGTTTGAAGCGATACTATTGGGTATTTACAAACACATTCCTCGCAACACATCATCGTACATTATTGGTGGAAAAGCACCTTTACGTGCTTATGGGCCGGTTTCTGAATTGAGTATTTAAGAACTTATCAAACCATGCTTAAATGCTGCTTATCTATTTTCTTGTTCTCCCATTCAGTAACCGGCCTTATGGCGTGTGCTTTGTATATGTTTTGATTGTCAGAAGTTGTAGCTATATTGCAATCTTTTACACAAATGCCTACTTCATATAAATGTTATAAAAAAATGATCGGATGATTTTTTCTTTCATATAAAAACAGCTGATGAGATAGATATAGTCTGAATAAGCGCATAGGCTACTTCCTACCCGGGAACCATGCGAGTAACGCCGCGGATTTCTGCTGGGTAGCACATTCAACATGTTTGTGCGAATGTATTGAGATGTCACGCAAAATGTCTTGTGTTACAGAAGAGGCCAGTTTGTGAATGAAGTAAAATTAAGAGGCAAATGTTAAAGGATAGTGACCCCCGGCATACAATATGTAACTAATCATGTGTGCCGTTTATTTCCTTCAAATGCAATGGGCATTGAGTTGTCAGTTACATAGTGAATAGGGAAATATAGCTGTTTGTAAGATTCTATGTTTTTGAGGTGGTCCGTCCGTAAAAGATTAAAATTTTGCAGAGACGCATATCAGCATACATGTACCTACACTTGACCAGGCTTACCTAAATTTATTGATAGACTCTTCCATGTCATGGTGTTATTTATAAGTTCGCTGTAATTATTAATTATTCACTTACCTACGTAACGATAAGTTTTTACTTTCTGATAAGATTTCAAGATTATAATAATAGTGATATAGATCTGACATAAAACTGATGAAAAAGGGCAAATTTTTTTTACTGCATTATGCGTATGGGCTATAATTTTGGCCTATACGGAAAGATTAGCACCTAAATTGGCTCTAATCATTGTTGTATGGGAAACTGCGGCTTTCAACTCTTTTATGGTGAGAAGGGAAAATTATAAAATGCATTAAGTATGGTAAATAAAGCGTTCTGTTATAAATCTTAATATGATCGTGAATATATTTTCAATTCGTCTTTACTAAATTTGTTATAGACACTTTCAAGTTTTTACCCATTTTTTACCTGACAATTTACAAATTCGAGTATATTGAAAGCAGTAGGTATACAATTTCAACTACAGATTGTTTTTAATTTTACAGTAAACAATTTTTTTTACATTCTTATCAAATTTTTAGATATTGATTGGATCATCAACAATGACGTTATTTGTCGACGTTATTAGTTTTTTTTAATATACGAAGTAACTCGTTCGAGATCCAAAATGCTATAGTATCTATTAATGTGCATTGTGCCAAGTATTACAATATCACCGGCCTTTGCGTATACAGTAAAGTGCAACTTTCTCTACTCTAGTTATAATATAGCGTTTACGTACGATAGTGAAAATTAGAAAATTGGAAAGTGAAGCTATTAAATGTGATAGAATCATGAGTTGCTTGTTATTAAATTATAAAAATACACACTGTTGCGATTATACACGATTATGTGGGGTTGATCTAGTGTTTATCATGTTCTGGGTATTTCTTATATCGGTACCAAAATGCTGATCGAAAAATTGCTTTATGTACATTGATTTGTATTATAAACTAGCGGTCCGCCCCGGCTTCGCCCGTGGTACATGTTTACGTTTTCTCTACATAAGAACCATCCTCGTATTTTAAGGAATATAATAAAAATAGAATTATCGAAATCGGTTCAGCCGTTCTCGAGTTATGCGCTTACCAACAAATTTTGCGATTCATTTTTATATATAAGAGATTATTACAACATGCGCTTACCAAGTTACCATAATTTGAAGTTATTCCCTTTCCAGTCGTCAGGATTTTGTCATGCCAGTATTTTGATAAGCTAACGAGCAGGTGAAAAGTACCTATAGAATGTATGTTTATTAATAAATTAGTTAAAAATATTTCTGTTAGTATAAGTGATTTCTAGAATATTCCAAAAATTACACGCTTGATTGGTTTTATGATGACGATGTAAACGGAAGCGTTTATGTAAATTACATTTTTCAATTTACGATAGTAGCGTCGAACGGTCTTGAAATTTAACGGGATCGTTGAGAGATTTTTATTTCGGAACGTTCGAAAATGGCTTATATAAAATTGGTTGTTCGAAATAAACTCTTTTAGTACTAAGCAAGTACCTAATATCAATGTGAACAATATAAAATTGGCCCAAGCATTGATCCCTGAAGCGTGACTCGTGTATCTATTGAATAAAGCAGATGCTCTTCGTGTTATTCCAATTACATACATAATTTACTTAAATAGATATGAACTGATGACATGATAAATTCTGCGAAAGTGTCCTCTTATAGTTCAAGCCTACAAAAATATTTATAACATTAAAACAGACCTAGACCAAGGTCACCGTGAAACCGGAACTGAAACAATTAAAATTATCAAAGGAATTCTACATTTATTATATGTTATACAAAGCATTTCGGTTTTAATGGCCATTACGTTTAAATATGACTGCAGTGAGATCAGAGGTGAATGGAATGGAATTCTGCAGATCGTCGATAAGGCTGATAATTTATTAGTAGCGTAGCAGTATTGCGGAGGAAAACTATAGACCTATATATTCTCTACTAGTTGTGCCCTGTGGTTTTACCCACATTGCTCCGCTCCTGTTGGCCTTAGGGTGATGATATATAGCCTATAGCCTTCCTCAATAAATGGGCTATCTAACACCGAAAGAATTTTTCAAATCGAACCAGTAGTTCCTAAGATTAGTGCGTTCAAACAAACAAACAAACTCAGAGAATCGGCCAACATCTATTTTTCATACACCTTAGTGATAAGAGTAAGGCAGAACAACGTTTGCTGGGACAGCTAGTATTCTATAGAATATAGAGATATAATGTGCATTGACAAAAACACTGGCTGCAATGAAATCTTCACCGTTATTTTGCTTGCCCCGATTTGTTAGGCGCCAAACGCTTTCTAACTTTGAAATGTTTTGATTGTTTTTGGATGCATAAGTCTGAGAGATTTAGTTTTCGTTGTGCAAGATAGAGGGGACTTAAAAAGTTACTGATGAACATGATCATTGCTTATGATGAACATTAATTTGTGAAACAAATGGAAAAATCCTCAACTTTTCACCCAAACACTTCGTTTCTATTCTGAGCTCACCGATAAACATATGATCGTTGTTTCTAACGAGGTTAATAAATTATATCAGTTTTTTTACTAGATATAGGTATATCTAATGCAGTGTGAAAAGCAGAAAGATACATTGACTATGAAAATGACATTATAACGCAGATTTAATGCCTAGACTGAAGTGTTATGTAATCAGTAAGCCTAAGTCCATTAATTAAATACGATTATAGTAAAATCTGACACGTCCAGTGTCACATCACATGTGCTTATACATAGTATCACACATCTTGTAGGAGATGATATAAGAACTTCGCCCCTGGTACATAGATAACTAGCACTCATGAATTACCTACATATCCAACGGTGACAACATTTTTTAAATCGTTTCAGTAGGTCCCGAGATTTGCGCGGTATCGTAATTATAAACAAATAATATTTCAGTATCGTAATTATAGATGACGATAGCGACAGTAGCAAATAATTTAGAGACTGAACGATACTTGAACTGAAAAGCATTCGATTCAAGTGAAGTAATGAAGAGGCATTCCTCTTCAAGGTCATTACCTTCTAAAGGAAAATCACCGACCTTGGCTAAACAGGTTAATTCCCAATTGAAACGGGATAATTTATGAAGCTCTCAGGGTTCACCTGAAAATCTAATCAACAGTCTTAATGCTCCATAATAAATGCCTCAACGTGACACTATAAGATGAGATAGAATATATGGATGTTAGTTTCATTTTAGTCGCGAAGGTCTTTCTACTAATGTCGTGATCATGTCAACACTTTATATTGTTGTCTGCTTCATATAGCGAAAGAAGAATTAGTTCAATAACTGCAGAAGACCTAATTGTCCCATTCGCTTAACAGTTTATGAAGAAAATATTACGTAGCTCTATATTAAAAACACTCGTATTTATCTTGCATAAGCGGCAATTAAACGACGTTCCTCGTTCCTCCGCAAAAGAACCCTTGACTTAGTTGTCTCTGAATGGAGAAATGCTCTTATTTTATGTCAACTGTTGCGTTAATAATTTTGTCTTTGAGACTCCAAGGCCAGCTCTTTAGAGCTGAAATGTAGGCGTGCCATTTTCTTAACATATTACTTAATGATCTAAGACATATTATATGCTTGTTTAGTTAAAATTATATTTTAATGGCTCATTTTAATGAAGATTAGAGAACAAACCAGACTGGTCGTTTATTAAAATCATTGTATTGTAGCAGGGATAATACGTAATGAAAATGCAGAAAAACAATTTATCCTAATAATATCAGTAAAGACAACACCTATATTTTACCACTATACCATGATTCTATAAGTTTTGCAGGCCATGTCACTTTTTGGAAATTTTGGACGATGCAGTCTACTACTCTACCTTAACAATCCAATATAACACATTTTAATTACAGCACAATAATAATCAAGTCGTAAAGGAAACATGCGCTATTTAGCCTATTAAATATGCAATAACCTCAGTGCAGCGGAATGTTGTCACGATTGTGGAGACCGGCAGATACGCGTTACGTAAAGGGTCAGTAATGCGCCAAGGGTAGCCGCAGTCTTTCTGGTCATTTGACGTGGTATGGAATAGATATTTGCGATATATTTTGAGAAATACATCTAGATAAAGATGTATAGATGAAGAAAATGATTGAGCAGAAAACAGGGGAGTAATATTATCGAATTTGTGAGCACTACTGAGATGTTTATGAAACGTAAAACAAACGTAATGTAAACGTTTAAAGTACCTATACCGGCTTTTCGTTAAATGAAAAAAACTGTCTGGCGCTTAAAATGCTAACAGTAATGAAATGTATGATATAGGTCGTTCGACGGATCTAATATAAAAGAATAATTTATTATAAACAATATAGACCGGTAGCTAGTTGATATACAATTCCTTAAATCCCAGTTTGTTGACCCGGTCACGTCATCGAGTATGTATATTATTCAAGACTTATTTACACTAAGTAGTTAGCACTTATGCCCCAATTTATAGCTATATTTATAACCCGAGAATAACACGACGCACATGCAAGAAGTTATAAAGTTTATCTTTTATTTATTGAAGATATGCTATCGGCGATAAAGCACGGTTCGCTATCGACGATAAATATGGGGAAGAAAATATTGTGCATTCACTCAAGTCGATGTACTTACTTTGTCGCTATGGAGTCACGTAATTTGATCACGTTTAGAAAAAACTTAATTGGAAAATATAGACTGGGTCATCAAGTCTTTAATAACTAGCATGTTTTAAAGTGAATTTTCAATTTGATTAATACCAAAGTGCATCAGGCAAAATCTCATTATTCCGCAGACAGTACAAACGGTTGAATTCGATCAGCTTTCTTTCTAGAAAACCGGGCGATTGATGAGTTTCGTAACTGCATTTTGTTGCCGTCTGCGGCTCCAATTAGCGCCTTGATTACGCGCACCAATTATCACATTTTACTGACCATGCAAATAATGTTAACACGATTCCGTGCTTTCGTATCTTATGCGAAATCCAACAGATATAAATGCAATGCGGACGACGATTGAAAGGTTGTGTTAAATGATTTTAGCATATGGCATATGTTCACCTTTAATAGTACTCAATATAACTAACGTAACTGCATTCCTCTATGGGAGACAATAATAAATAATGTTTTTATACGAAGTTCGAAGTCCTTGATGCAGTACGTATTGTGATAAAACGTTAAAGAAAAAATTACATTGATGCACCGCCCGCATGATTCCAATTGAATCTCTCGACTCGTGGCTACAAAACATGGTTTAATTCCATTACTTTGTATTAGCTGGTAAGTCGACGTTTGGTAGCGAATATAGATAATACGTTATCTAATCGTGGATATGTATAATCGTGCAAATGACGCTTGATTGGGTGATATGATAGAAACAACTGATCAATAAGTGTCCTGTTTTAAATGGCAGCAAGGTGTAATTACTACTTGTGCCCGATTTAAGTGGCTGCTTCGTATGGAAACATCGGTACTATTGTTATTGAAATTAGATAAATGTATTTAAATCCAACTAATTCTTCATCGTTACCTCATTATATATATAAAGGAGTAGGATTTACACAACGTACGTTTTATTATCTAGAATATTCTATATTAATTGTATTCAACATCGTGAATATTTTATCTGATACTGAGTACCCCAATACTGATCTTTATGAGTAAGTACACATTGACATATTAGATTGGCATCATTATTAGTAAATTCCTTTTGATTCTTGTTTACCGTCTTACTCACTCGGCATTATAATATTATGTCCTTTTTATAGGAAAGACAATGATGTATTGCGTCTTAGCGACTTGCGTGCGTCAGAATCACGATCTAAAGTAGTTTTAAACCGGTCAGTTATTAAAGAGATTATAACATCAGTTCCACTTGCAACAAATGGAAATGCAATGATTGAAATATATGTAGATCAGAACGAACTAGAAGGTGTTATATTCGAGACTGACCCAAAATGTATAGGAAATTTACTCGATGACCTTTTTGTTTGTAAAGATTATGGCAAGTACAAAACTTTAGAAGACCATCAAATATGTTCATTGAGATGTGACAATGGCTCCCTATATTAACATGCTCACAATAACAAACAGTGGCGAGAATATTTTCCATCCGTAGGTGCATCGGACGAATAAATGTATCAATCCACATGGAATAAACACGAAAATGGCAATAGGAAACGATCGGCACCGCGTTAATGCTCCGCAAGAATCTTTATAATTCTATTCAACCTACGTACGTTGCATAACGACGTCCTTGTGCGGTGATGTCATCAGCTCTCACGCGTTTAGGAGCAACATTATTATGGTAATTAATACGTCATAGTGTGTTTTTTGTTGTTCCGACTGTTTATTGTGTGTGACTGGATCGTGATGGTATTCGAGATGGCGGAGTTGAGCCAACTGGGGACAGATATGGGGGGTAGATATATCTATACAGATATAGGATATATTTACGGGATGTTTGAGGCATAGGTACATAGCAAAAAAGAACGTGTGAAATTTCTTTGGCAAGATTCAAAGATACCAAAATCGTCGCCTTACTCCATGACGTGACGGTATTTCCATGACACGACCTTGAAATTTTAATCTCAACGCAATGTCAATGAATGTAGGACACTTTCAAACTTACGGGATGGATACGATTATAAACTGCCACTTAAAAATCTTAAGAAAGTATCAGTGTTATGTGTGGAAATTGAAAAGTAAAATGTGCTGACTAATCACATCACATCACAACTTTCACGAAATTTTTACTACAAGAACTAATATGATATTAACGTTGGAGACATATCATAAAGATATATAGAAAATTTCAAATGTAATTGACTTTTCCTATAAAATATTTTTAATGAAATAAATGTAATTTCTCCAATGTTCTTAAGAAATACAGTATTATTTCTGTTGCTTTAAAAAATGTTACTGTGGCTATCCATTAATGTTAATGCAGAGATGGACAGACTATACATTAACTATTAAATTTCAAACGCTTACGCTCTCCTCTAAGAAGTTTACACTCTCCTTACGCTCTCCTCTAAGAAGTTTACACGTAGTTACCTGGACTGAAAACAATGTTTTGTCTAAGTCCAGTAGGTAATGTCTAGAGGACAAAAGAGTGATCCCGTTGCGTCGTAAATATTACATATACGTCTAAACATTGTGTGCAAAGAAAGCGCAATTTCAATTTAGCCAGTCATGTACAGCACAGCAAACAATGCTAAAGGAAAGCTGGCACTTGACCTTAAAGACTGGAACCGAGCCAAAACCAATAAGGCAGATTTGGGACGACACGCTAGATAGCCTAGTGTAATAGTGAAGGAATTTTAATTACTGCTCTATCTGGTTATAAATAATTTCTGCTTGTTATGCTTGATTTGCAGAAATAGATTTATGATCAAGATTGTGAATTTGTATATATCCTATGACTGTGACTACGTATATCCTGAACTAAACATACTCAACTCTTACAATTATTTTCGGGTTTTGTCTTGCCAACAAAATGTAGCCTATATGCTTCTCCAAGGTATAAGGAATCATCTGAAATTGGGTTATGTACCAACCAGTCCACAATATATGTATCAAGATTGTTTGCAATGATTTCTGAAGCTAATTATTATTCGTGTATGATACATTAAATTTTGTACAGTTGATTGCCCCATAATCTGACAATTAAACAAAACACACGATTCATAATTAAGTAAATGATCCCCATTTAGTTTTTGATACTAGGTAATTGGTGCAATTATACAACGATAAGGTACCAGCCGCCAGGTGACCGGGTCATCTTATATAACATACATGAGGTCATGCGCAGTGACCGGCTGCGCAGACGCATGACGGCGTGCGCTTGTTCCATATTGCGTATGTACGGTGATGTGCACTTAATTTTAGATTAAAGGAATTGTTATAGTTGGAATTGTACGACTGAAGATGTAACTAGAGTAATTTTTTTGCATTTTGTAGAAAGATAGAATCTCGTTCTTTGGCGATTTTTTTGCGGATGTCAGAAATGAGGATTTTCCCAAAGAATAAATTCAATTTATGGACAGAAAATAAAAAGGTGATTGTAATCATTCGATGTTTAATCAATTCAGTCGAACTCGTTTTTAAATAGAAGATACATATTAGCGTTAAGTAGGATTTTGTCCCATTTTATTTGAAAGTATATTTTAGAGGAGACATCCGCTTTTGATCCGTAAAGGGACAGCATTATAAAGCCCCAAGGGAACAAAATTTATTTTTTATTACATACACGCAGTACAACATTTTAACAATCCATATTTTAAGCTTCGTTAGTCTTGAAATCTTAAACAAGATGATCTTTATGTCCGAGAATGTAACATGTGTCGTGTTACATTCCATACTACTAAAGCGTCAAGGAAGTATGGCGAGTGGTAGAAGTGCATCAAAAATATTTATAATTAACTCCTGCCGTGAACATGCGACCGAAATAACGCTCACTTCCTACAGGATCGCGTTTGGCTTTCATTGTAAGCTCTTAACTATGATTGGTGTGAACATTGTTTTGTTCTGGATAAGAATGAGCGTTGGCTATTGGAGATTCTAGTACTATTTATTCAATTTTGTCGCATTGCTAGGTTTCATAAAGATAGTAGTACTTCGTGCAGATAGGCCATTAGAGCGATGTTCATTGGTACAGCAATGTAGAAATTTAAATTAAATTGGTGGACACAATTCACCAAGTTTTAAAGCTAAACATCTTATATCTATCATTTGATTGATAAGTATTACATATTAATTTGGAATTGGTCCAATAATTGGATCATCAACAATGAGTTTACAAACTAATGCACGTCGATGATGCATTATTCTAATGAAATAAAAATAGACCATACGTTGTACAAGCTATATGCGAAGTTAAGTGATTTCTCATCCGATACCGAGAACACGGAATCTATGTCTGTACGTCGCAAATAACATTTGTCATTTACTATCGTTAAATATTCAAGTGGAATGCTAGATGCCATCGCATTTGCATGTCCAGTGCCTACTAGTTTGCAGGTGCGTTTTCTATAAATCTAGATTGATCTATGGGCTCTGTGCCGTTTCGAATTAGACCTCCTGGTTAGTTTCCGCTAGACGATTGTCAATTACAACTGCGGCACTTTCCACCGTTTTTACAAGGAGTTTATTGAATGGTTTATTCAATCTATGTAATCTTTGTTAGAATCCAAGGTGTAAATAGTCTATAATTTTCATTTGTATTATCTCGTTTGGCCTCTTTAACAATTCATGGCTCAATGTAATTGATATTTGTATGGTACTTGGTGTTTCTAGGTGTTAATGTACTTCTTGATTGATTTAAATGAAGCTGAATGCTAGTTGTGACTTGCGACTATTTCCACGTTTTATCGAGAACATCACGAAACGTTTTGACATCCAGCCAATAAAGTGTTTTCACCTTCCTCGGAAATATTGCTAAATGCACAACATTTGCCCATTCCATTCATCAAAATGCTAATGACTTCACGCTTCGGCAGCAGCCGTAGAAACAGCATAGAACTAATCGATCACTACACGTTGACAGTGAAAGTTTGCTTATTTTGTGTGTATTAACTTTTAATTGTTTATCAATTAACTGGCGATAAATCAGCTCGTAGCAGCTCGTCGTGGACGGAATCGTCCATGTTTATGATGTTATGACGATTTATTCTACCGTAATTGACCATAAATTCTAATTGAATGAGACGTGAGACGCATCTTGAACAGCAATTTCATCCAGAAAATCGAATTCCTGTAGTTAATGTAAATTTATGAAGAACCCATGTTTAAAAATACTTTTTATCGGATTTTATTCCATTTATGCAGTCTAAGGACTGACCCTTCAGTTTTTATTACAAAGTTGAACCTATTCCAAAATTTTAAGACACAATTATTAATTTTATAGGAGGTGATCTCCGAAAATTCTGGACCGATCACCAATGGAAAGGTAATTTAAATTTGTACATACTAAATGGCAAAAAGATAATGTGTTGTTACTTGTATGATGTATCTGAATGATAAACACCGTCCGTTATCAAACTGTAAAGATTCCATGTTCCATTTAGAGTTACATGTAAATCTAAGCTAGGCGAATTTTGGCACGATCCTAAAGGTTTTTTATTTGATTGAAGGGCTGATTTTTCAATCTTTTGTCAAAACTTATTCGTCGTATTACATAGATATTTCAGTGACTTTTTCATATTTTTTTAGGACGGATAAGTTACAACGAATGATTGCAAATTCTACCTTATGGGCCCTCTTCACAATGGGCAGTGTTGGCCTAACAAATGATCGTCGATGTTTGCCGCTATTACGGCGATTATGAATAAACATTTTCAATGACGGCTGATCATAAAAATTAAGGCCTTCTACTCTATCGTGATTGCCTCTTGCGCATTGTGAAGAGGGCTCATAAATATGCTAATAAATGTGACAGATACGTGTGTTATTCCTATAACCTCCTAGATTACACGTATGCTCGTTGTCCACAGGTAGAAGAGCGTAAACGCGCGATATGGGAGGCGTCCATATCGCGACGGGAGGCGCTGCTGCAGCGCGAGAAGGACCGCACGGAGCGGTTGGAGCGCGCGCGCGCCGCCCGCTCG
>CAJQZN010019016.1:0-32138 GCA_907164685.1 Colias eurytheme | reverse complement strand
ACATTTTGTATGAAGTTTCCTTACTGTATGTATCTGTATATTGTGGTATTTATGATCTGTGCAGTCGGTGCATTCTTGGTATAAAAATTAAAAAAAACAATAGTTAAGAAAAAAGTTCATGTAATAAAGTTTAAGAGTGAAAATCGCGAGACGAAGCAGTACAAAGGGAAACCAATAAAGCATTCTTTGACATTCGTCATTTATGGCGTTCCGCATTGCGTCCATATTGGATAGTTTTGAGGTCAACGGGGACAGTAAACGACAATGAACGACCGAGAATTCTTCAGAGAACTACAAATCTTTCATTCGATCCCCTGTTTTAAAATATATGGGATGGGAAGAGAAAATACATTTAAGATTGCAGTTTTCAATAGATTCCGGACGTAGCTTTTAGTTTATTACGTTGAGATATACTATATTGAATTTAATTCATTTATTAAAATGCATTACAATCAATAAATGTTTATCTTACTGCAAGTTATGTTTTGAAATATGTATCTTAATAAGTACATACTTACGTATTTAATTTTAATTTTTTTGTACGGGCCACTCATTCATTTCTAAGTTATTACTAAGAATTAATCCATAGGAGTGTCTGCATTTTCACACATATAAAAATCATTTACAGTTAAACGTTATAAAGTTAATTAGCTGTGTAAGTAGTTGAATACAATGAAGTTATTGTAGATTGTGTATAATGAGATGCTGCGTCTTATTAGGCTCATGTTACAAGCGGTCAAGATCTCAAGTATGAAAACTGATCTCAGCACAGTTTACTATTTTAAGATTGACCGTGTAGGCGTTTGTAAGCTATTAAGTATGGGATTAGAAGTTACAAGGTTAATGACCCTTGCGTCTTTACGTTCATAATGCAGTATTGTTTAAAGATATTAAGGCGTTACCCGGCAATTTCGACTATGTTCAACCTCTATAAAGTCTGGTACAACATAAAGCACAATACCGAAAAAAATATATAAAATAGGATGGTCTTTGATCTTTAATTGCTCGCGAGGACTTTTTTCCAAAGTTAATAGATTTCTAGAAAAAAAATGTGCTGTGGTCATCGATTTTTCCGCAAATACTCTATAAACTTCGTAACCTGCTGACTTAGAGCTCTGAAAATTTTATGTTTAATAAATTATCAGTTACACAACAGTCCCTGACGAGGATTTTTTGTTTCACTGATTGGTATCTTTTTAAATACAAAATGCGAGGAAAAAAGAAGGTGCAGCGGGAGAGGTTTGAGATCCGTCAAGTATGGTCAAGGTTATTAGCGCATGTATAAGCCTTAAATATATAATAATATGTAACTATGTACGTATCACCGATAAAATAGACGATAAGATTATGACATGCCCATTTGCTAGTTTCTTGAAATCTTGTCTATCTGTTTGTCTGTAGGTAGGTACATAAAATACAACATCGACTTAGGCCATAAGACGAGATATTTCCTTTATAAAACGAATCGCAGGCTCTACTAGCTATTAAATAAATTATGAATCACAATATAATAAAGATCTGAACACTGAATATGGATCAAAAGTCCCATAAACACAACAAAATTCGATGCACATAATTCATGGCGAAGTTAAGACAATGGTCATATTATGAGGGAAAAACGAAAGGGACGTATTCCCCTTAAATGTCCTGAACAATACGAGTATGGTTCCTTAAGGTACAGCTCTTTGTTCGTCACCTCTTGTTTGTTCTTTTGCTGTCTTAGCGGCGAGATTAGGCGTGATAGTATTACATAGTAACAATTAGGGTGTTTTGAAAAGATGTAATTTGTAGGGAGGTAGAAAGAGTGCGAAAAGGAATCTTTACACAAAGGATATTACGGAAGTTAAGTTTCGTTAATTATTATGAGAGCATTATTTTATGTATTTTCAATTTTGTAATCCAAATAGTGTAGTTATGTAGACACTATGGTAAATAAGCGTAGGTATTAAATAAAACTATGACAATATCCAACTTATGTATTTATAGCTAAAAAATAAACTGAATGTAAAAACGACAAAATATTATTTATGTTCCACTGAATATTTTTTATTTTGCCTTCAGCTTAAGTTATATAATATTCAAACCACAAAATGGTTATAAAACGTAATGATCCAGTACTTTGCAGTATTATTTCATCAGATCGAAATAAAATTGTTCACATTTCGCAAAATATTGGAAACAAAATAATTAATAATTTCATAGTTTTGTTATTATTGATTGTTCAATGACTATTATCATGAAATCCTTGCGCGTTCAACAATTTTATTGTTTGTGTATTAATTCGCGTTGTAACAGACAATTTTATGTTAAATATTATTATTTTTATATCAAGCATACGGCACGAGAGGAACATCCATCCACTTATTTCTTTTCACTTATAAATCATCATCATCATACCATGACCCGTTTCTGCCAGAGCATGCCATATAATTTCAATAGTAAATTAACACAATAACCTTTCAAATATTTTAATCAAATAATACGCCCAATTAGCAAATTCTAAACAAATAATTCCCTTATAAAGTTAAGCTCGTAATACAGAAGGAACAATAACAATTCGTTCCATTAGAGGCGCCTTGGACAGCTCAGGATAAAATGGCTCATTAAATAACAGCTAAGCGAAACAGGAATGCATGTGTAATTGTAGTAATTAAGAAACGTCTGCTTTATTAACATTTTATATTTAAAAGCAAAACAGTAAAATCACGGAACAGATAAATAAGGTTGGAATGGTAATGTGGGCGGGGCAAGCGCGCCACAGTTATGATTCGAAAATCATAACTCGACCGATTCAATCATTCACCGCGTTCAGTGCGCGTCGGAATACTTCGAAGAACAGAACTCTGCTTAATAATGCCGTGTTGTGCAATTATAACATGTAAGACAAAAAGTCAGACCTCAAGTATAAAGCGAGGAGGTATATCTTTCCATCGGTAAGTCCAAAATAACATTTAATTACAATATTATTTGTTAAAAACATAAAAATATACTGATCATTATGAAATACCAAACATTCACAACATTATTGCAACAATTTACAAAAAATATACATTGCCCGCTGTGTACTCGCTCAATCAACACAATGAACAAGTACGCGTACAATGTACTGCATGCATTGCGTAATCTACACTTCAACCGTTGAAGTTTCGTCCTTTGCTGTGATTGGCTGCGATGCACGGCGCATGTTTATCAACAGTGACGTAACCATGTGGTAAAATCATCGATAGAATTCTCGACTATATTTACGTTTGACAAAGATAATTTTTGGAATATTTTATATTTAATTAATGATTATTGATAGTATATTTTTATTTGGACGTATATTGAATGAATCCTACCAAATGTTATAAAGGGACATAGATCTGTCATATACATATACATACATATATATTTATCTGTTCCGTGCATAGTATAATGATCTCTGATTTAAGTTTATGCATTATGTGTATTAATATTGTTATATTTAAATACTAGCAATGCCCTGCGGTTTCACCCGCATAGATAGCGATATCGTGACAGTGAAAAGTCTACTATAGGTCGGACTATAGGTTTAATTTTTAATCACATGAAAATCACCTTCACCTCGTCCCGCACTACTCCTGCTCATTGTATTAAACAGTATACCTACTATTTTCTGTAGATTGACACTTTTAAAAATTCGTTATATCTTTTGAATGGAATATCCAATTTTTTTAATTTAAAAAGTATTTTGCTGGTATTGAAACAGTCTATAATAAAACATCATTTAATGGGATAAGGATTAATATATGTGTATGGATAGCATGGTTTGATTACTGTCGGCACTTCTATTTACTTTGAAAACATAAAAAATCTGTTGTAGTAACATAACTACTGAAGATGGACATATGGTATCGCGGACTTTCTTGTAGATATTGATCCATTCTATAATACCGTAGAACATTTTTTTGTTCTATCTTCAATAGATTCCGCAGCGCACGCGATGACAGAATTTTTATTAAGGAATTTTTTACACCTTGGGTTACATTATTGCATTTTTGGTAAGGATCTCTAATTTTTTTGAAAATGCAATATAGCCTATGTTGCTTAGTGAAGATGCAGCTTTCTAATGGTGAAAGAATTTTTGAAATCGGTTTAGTAGTTTACGCGTGAAAACCATACATACATACATACATACATACATAAATAATTACATAATTACAAACCTTTCCTCTTTATAATATTAGTATAGAAGTATAGATAGTATAGAAGATTTACGTTAATATTCTTAAAACTTTTATTTACACTATTTAGTAGATAAGTTTAAATTGTGGAATTTGAATTATGCAATAAATTATAAATTTTAGGTTTCCTAAAGAACCTAACGCCAGGGAGCAATGGATTGACGTGACAGGTAGAGGAAACTGGATGCCTACTAAGACGAGTACTATTTGCTCTAAACATTTTAGTGAAAATGATTTTATCATTAAAAAATCAGGTTATAGGTACTTAAAACCAGAGGCGATCCCAAGAGAACAAATTGTTCAGATTTGTTCAAATTCTTTGGTAAGTTTTGTAAAAATGCTAACTTGTTGGAATTAAGTTCCATATTTATTTATTGATTAGATTAATATTTCAATCCGGTAAATCAAGCATTCAGCTTTACAAAAAGAATTCAATTTTGAAATAAGTAGTTCTGCTGTATAACTGTAAGTGGCATGTAAAGGCTTTTGCATTATTTTTCAGACAACTAATTCTTGCAATGCTGTTACGCTTAAAAAGCCCAGTTATATTGACACCAGTGTGCAAAATTGCGAAGGCGCTCAGGTTACCTAATACCTTTATTTTGTCTTGAATTTTAATCGCTCTGGCCAAGTCTTCATTTCAAGATATTTAATGCTATTTTTAATTATAGGGTTTACAAGCACAGGCTTCAACTTCAGTTTTGTTGACACCAAAAAAAGATAAATCTTTGAAAAGGAAAGACACTGAAGTAAGTAAATGCCTATAAAGAATGATCAAGAATCGTATCATAGTTGTTTTTTAAAGATTAATGTCATGCTTCTACTTCTGCTTCTGCTTTAATTTTGGGTTTTAATCAATCTGTCATATCCGTCATAGTAACACTTTTTATATACAGAGATTAAGTTATGCTTATATTTCATTTACTTGTAGGAAAACTTAATGTCACCTTCTAATGCAACCACTCCTAGGAAAAGAAAGCTACAAGGAATAATTATCAATAAAGAATTTTTAATAAAGAAACAGAGATTGAAGATAAGAAAAATACAAGCACAAAACCGAAGACTGAAAAAGAAAATCAATAAAATGCAAGATATTTTAAATGATCTTCAAGAAAAATTTTCGATGCAGGACGAAGATATATCTGTTCTCAAAAATATAAATGTTAAGGTACGTTTTATATTGGACGAGGCCTTGTAAAAATAACAGAGATAATAAAGATTATTCTTATTACTAGTTGTCCCCCGCGGCTTCTCTCCCGTCAACTGACTACCCTACGTACAAACACTTTGTACCTATTTTTTTTATTTTTATTTAGAACAAAAATATTCAAATCAATCCAGCCGTTTTTGAGTTTTAGCGAGACTAACGATTAGCAATTGATTTTTATATTTAATATTATAATTTTATTCACAGGTACAAGAACTGACAAATCGTATGATCGCAAAAAATACTGGCGGGCCATCTAAGCAAAAATATAGTCCAGCTCTGCGTAGTTTTGCGCTAACACTTGACTATTATTCCCCAAAGGCATATGAGTATGTACGCAAAACATTCGATACATGCCTCCCGGATCGCCGTACGCTCCGAAAATGGTACCAAAATATGGGAGGAGATCCTGGTTTTACTTCAGAATCTATAGACGCCTTAAAAATAAAAGTGAAAAGCACCAAATATCCCATTATTGCAGCCCTTTCCCTGGATGAAATGGCCATACGCCGTCGTATAGAATGGGACGGAAAAAAATTACTTGGACATGTCGATATTGGCAGTGGCGTCGAAGGAGACCATGTAGGAATAGCCAAAGAGGCTCTGGTATTTCTAGTCACAGGCATAAATTGTAATTTTAAGGTTCCCGTTGCATATTTCTTAGTTGACGGAATTAACGGAAGACAGCGTGCAGACTTAATTAAACAATGTTTGGAACTTATTGCAGAAACAGGCATAAAAATAATTTCCCTTACTTTTGATGGATGCGCTGCTAATATGGCAATGGTGGAATGCTTAAACTGTTCAATCAAAGATATAAAAATTTCTTTTCCAAACCCGTCTACGAATCATCCAGTAGTTGTACTGCTAGACCCATCACACATGATTAAGTTAATCCGTAATGCTTTTCAATGTTATAATAAATTTTTAGATAAAGATGGTAATACCATAGAATGGCGATTTTTGGAGGCATTAAATAATCTTCAAATGAAGGAGAACTTTCATTTAGCGAACAAGCTCCGTTACCAACATATTAATTTTCAAAATAATAAGATGAAAGTTAAGCTTGCAACGCAATTGTTCAGCCTAAGTGTCGCAGACGCTATAGACTTTTGTCGTGACCAATTAAATCTGCCTTCATTCAAAAATAGTGAAAGCACAACGTTTTTTTTAAGAATTATTAATAATATGTTTGACATTTTTAATTCCCGAAACACATATGAATATAATTACAAAAAAGCTCTAACAGAAGCCAATGCGGCAATGCTGCTTAGTTACCTAGACATGGCGACGACATACCTATCCGAGTTGAGAACACAAGAAGGAACTCTTTTGACAAAAAGTTTACGTAAGACTGGTTTCATTGGTTTTATTGGATGTGCTGCAGCTGTTAAACATTTTTATGAAACGTTAATACGTCCCGGAGTTCTAATTTTTATGCCATTTTATAAAGTAAGCCAGGATCACCTTGAAATGCTTTTTGGTAATATAAGGTCACATGGTGGAGCCAATAATAACCCCACGGCCCGCCAGTTTAAAGCTGCATACAAAAAACTTTTAGTTCATATTGAGTTAAAGGCTCTCGATAGTGGAAATTGTACTGCGCTTGAACACATTTCAATTCTTGACTGTGCATCATCTCCTGTGGCACGGATTAATAGATCCATACGAAGGATTGCGGAAGAAGATGATGATGATGATGATAATAACGAAGAGGATATTAACGCATTTGTACATACCATTTCAGATTTTAGCAATCAAATCATTAGCCATATTGCAGGATATATAGCGCATATTTTAATTAAAAAAATAGATTGCGATATATGCATTGGAGCGCTATTGTCCAATAGCATAAATGAAGAGCATAAATTTATAGTTGCTAAAGATAAGGGTGGTCTGTTATACCCGTCAAAAGATTTGATACAGATCTGTAAAATATCAGAATCTGTTATCAAAATTTATACGGAAACTCTTCATAATATAAATAAAAAAATGTTGATGACAAAGATTATGCGCCACTTTGTTGGGAGTGAAATATTCCAAAACATAATTTATCATCAAATTGGCCAATACCCTGCAGCAAATCACGTCACAGACCTCACCAAAGCAATTATTGAAAAATATATTAATTTAAAGTTACACTTTGTGTTGAAAAATTCGTTTGCAATTAATAGCAAGCGCCACTTACTCAATAAATATGTTTTGTTCCAAGGACAGTGATTATTTGTAATTAATCAAAGTAAAATAAAATTATTTCTTAGTATTTATTTAATGTTTCATTTTTCCCCATAAATTCATCAGATAATTTATCGACAAAGAATATCGTCTTTGTCAAGCACTAGCGTGTATGAAAATTTTTATTACATTTATGCGTGTTTGAGTGTCTATGCCTACGGGAGCTTATTGCTAGTGGGCGAACGAATATCTGCCCTGTGATTTATGTGTGTGTGATTTGGTTGTGTGCGAAATATTTGTAAACATAGTATTGCGTATGTGTTGAAATTAAAATAGTGGGGGTCAAGCGGCGACACTGGTCCTAGTACAAAATTGCAGCGAGGGCCTTTCCAACCTTATTTATCTGTTCCGTGAGTAAAATAGTTTAATCGCTTTGAATAAAGAGCCAGCGTCCACATAACTTTAAATATAATAAATGTATAGAATACGTAACAAACAATTCCACCATCCTTTTCTTTTACACTTTTAAACTTAAATGATAACAGGGCTCCAAAATAAAGGTTACTTTGAAAATTACACATTAAATTTCAAATTTAAACATTACCAAAACGTACCTATTGTAATTGCCTAATTTAAAATTTATCTGCGTATTTAAGCACATTTATAAGCACCATAGAGTTTCATAGAGCAAGTCGCGTGTAAGTATAGAATATATATTTTTTAACAATTTACACCCAAGAATCATCGCTACACTTCTCAACTCATCGACAGCTTCATAAGTTCATAATATCCAGTAGATACCGAGTGTCATTTAACAGAGCAATAAAATGTTATATTTATGAGCCACTTGTGGGACCATAAATAAACAGATGTAAAATTTTGCTGCATTTCTTTATAAAGGAACTCGTGAAAATATTTAAAATGTAACCAAATGTAAGCGTTTCTTTCATTTTTAACGAAACTTTCAGGTCACCACAAAATAAAGTAGAAAATAAGAGAGGCTTTAAACTTTTACATAATCTTATTCTGCTAGATTAGTTAGGTAGTTAGTTATAAGAATAATTTTTAATTTATTTTACAGATTGTAATAGCTAATACACTATACTAAAATCAAACAAAGAAAATGCTCACACAAACACAACAAACAATGAAACAACTTATGACATGTGTTCTGTCACGACAAACTCAGGGCAATTGTTTCGTCACTACTTTCTCGTAACAATAACTTTCATTCATCAGCTCCTTAATGAAGGCGAACTTCCTCAGTCCAAAGTTCGGGCACCTAATTATTGTCCCCTTTATTTATTTAAAAGTAACACGATATGTCATCCACACTGTTCCCGCCGGATGCTATACTCGTTAATGTCAATAATGCTGCCCAAGCACTCACTTATTAACAGCTGACTCACAATAGTTAATATTTGGACCGCCTCATTGTTAAGTTACTTTAAAAACCATTTATATGTGAACTGGCTGTACATACTCGTTCTTTCTCACCGAGTTCATAAGTACAAAGCAATAAATAAGTCAACGCTAGCGTGCTTTAGAATTTCTTTGTATCGTTTCTTTTGCTTGATATGAAAAACCAGTATTAAAAAGAATAACAAAATATTTGCGTGGTTCAAGCCTTAATACAATTGACTTAATAAAATAAAAATCCAAGACTTTAAAGAGACCTGAAAATAACTAAGTGGCTAGCGAAGTTTAATAAAGTATAATATTTTACAACAAACTTATTAACGAATATTTTTACGAGGCCATATTACCTACTTATGAACTAGAATGTTAGTTAATCAAATTATCTTCTAACGAAGTTATTACACTAGATAAACTGTTCTTTATAATTTATAACATACCATAATTTATTCTTAGAATCGCGTCATTAATTTCAATAACCCTTAACGCTCAGAGCTTTATTAAAATTTATGTAATTTTTATGAGCCATTTGGTTTGCCGATCAATATTCAGATATCGACAGATATAGTATGCTTAACCATATTTATTGCAGACGATATGTTAAAATTTTGTAATCGTTTATACTTTAAAGCATAATATTAATTAACTACGCAACAGTATTGTTCGACAACATTTTTTATATTATCTCAAAGTTAAATAGTGTGCTAAATCATAAGTCAAAATTTAACTGTTAATATGTATCTATTTCTGTTTGGTACTATCGAAGTAATATCATAATAAAAGGTCTGCCAATAAAAACGCCTCGCATTTCTCGAATTAGTCAGATGCAATGATCAATTTGATAGTGGTGTTATAAATTGCAGATATCTAAAGAGGTTATTAACCCGGTTCAGGGTAGGTTGGGTTGAGTGCTTATCGTCTGGCAACAGTCCAGCGTGGGCTTATTGATGACGTCAAAGAAACTATGAAGCTTACTGCATTAGGTCTACATCTCAAGACAATAGAGAAAAAAAAGATATCCGATGGACATGGTTTCAATATCGTTAAAGTTTCATTTATTATAGGATGCAAATTCTTTAAAATGCATAACTGTTACATAGGATTTTCCTAGCTGATCGAGGGATTAAATGGAGCCAAATTTGAATTTTTTTTTTTAATAATTTTCAGAACAACAAATAACAAAGACTCATAAAACTAAATCGCTTTTCTATTTTGCCACTTTTAATAGCCAGTTACTAGCAAACCTCAATTTATTAAAATTGAAATGTTACCTGGCACATTTTTCCAGCAATTAAAATCATTGTAGGACGTATATATTTGTATTTTTCAAATAACAATCTATTGAAAAACCGTCACAAAGAGAATGTGCACACAATTTAGTGATGTGCCACTGAAAACCAATATACATAGGTTTCGTAAGCTTTCCATCAATCGGCTGAATATTTTAACGGTATTGTTTTAGTGTTCACACTGTGTCTACTATCACTATAAATTTACATCAACTTTTATGATAATATAAGAACAATTGTTGTATATTTTGTATGTTTAGTAGTGTCCGACCGAACTTTAGGTTTCGGTTTCGGTTTCGGCCGAGTTTCGGCCAAAAATCAAGTTTCGGCCGCAGTTTCGGTTTCGGCCAAAATCGGCCGAAACTTTTGCCGAAACCGAAACTTATTTCGCTGGTTCAGTGAACTTAGTTCACACACGTTCACGCTCGCCTAACTTCGTTTTCCTCGGCAACGCTTTGACGGACGCTGTCAAAGCGTTGGTTGACCCACGCTGGTGGAAACAATTTTTGATTATCTACCTCTATGTTGAGATTGGAACTGGGTGTAATAGTAATTAATAATTATTATTTTTATATAAGAGGTACCTAAAAGAGACTGATTATTCTTCTAAGTACAAATACCAATCCAAAGCATTAAAGACTCTTTAATAAAGAGAAAGATCTCAAAATACCCAAACTTAGTATTATACAGGGTGTCCCAAAAAGTAGTGATGAACGGAAGCTGGGAGGTAGAGGACCTAGAGGGCTATCCGAATCACCCCCATGTATGTAATGCGATTTTTCGTATTTTCGGAGTTATGACGTTTTTCACCTATCGCCGAGTACGATGATATTTTCACTCATGATGACGTCAATTGTTGCGCTAGATGCTTGATTTTTTTTTTGTTTGCTAAGCTGAAAGATAGGCCAATTCAGTATGGTAACATTTACTGTCGTTAGATTTTCGAATGGAATAAAAAAAAGAATTAAATGCCAAGAAAGATAAAATTACCCAGTATGATCACCACTTCAAGGGCCCGTAAAAAAATAAAATTACATAAAAAAGTGGTGAACATACTGGGTAATTTTTGTAATTGGCCTATCTTTCAGCTTAGCAAACAAAAAAAATCGAGCATCTAGCGCAATAATTGACGTCACCATGAG
This sequence comes from Colias eurytheme, assembly GCA_907164685.1. NCBI lineage: Eukaryota > Metazoa > Arthropoda > Insecta > Lepidoptera > Pieridae > Colias > Colias eurytheme. Next base: position 20,707 of record CAJQZN010019016.1, on the reverse strand, counting down.
TGAAAATATCATCGTACTCGGCGATAGGTGAAAAATTGAAAAAAACGTCATAACTCCGAAAATACGAGAAATCGCATAACATACATGGGGGTGATTCGGATAGCCCTCTAGGTCCTCTACCTCCCAGCTTCCGTTCATCACTACTTTTTGGGACACCCTGTATAATTATAAAGTAACAGTAACAATTACTGATTTGATTTAGATGACTGATTTTACTGTGAACTTAATTTGAAAAAATAATAAAAATAAAAATTGTTATTATTAATATTTTAAAAATATTTTATTTTTTATTTTATATTAAACTAGCGACCCGCCCCGGCTTCGCTCGGGTGCAATGCTGATACTAAATACACTACAGAAAAACTGTGAACGTTGTATATAAAAACATAGCGGCCCGCTCGAGCTCCGGCTTTGCACGGGTATAAAATAGATAGCCGGGCGGCTGGCCGGTACCGCCGCAAACGCTACGTCCCGCAATTTTTAAATCTGTAATATCTTCGAAAATATTCACTTAAATCATACGGTGTAAAGGGCCATATAGATCTATATTAAATGAACAATGTATTCAAGGTATTTAATAGGTTAAGGATTAATGCTGTATTGGTTAAAATCGCATCGAAAATTAGCCATTATTTGTCGTAAAAAGTAAATGACCAAAAAAAGTTATTGTGGGTTATCCATAAGAGATAGACATATACCATCGCGGACTTTTCTGTAGACCTTTTCAATGTGTATAATACTTAGTACATTATTTTGATAAAACTCGTAGGGTTCAGCCTGCGTTTGCAATGTAAGCGGAAAGAATGTAATTTTTTATGACATCACATTAGAAACCTCAAAAATAACAGTACTTCTCCACTATTTAATGAATGTTATTATACATATAAACCTTCCTCTTGAATCACTCTATCTATTAAAAAAAACCGCATCAAATCCGTTGCGTAGTTTCAAAGATTTAAGCGTACAAAGGGACATAGGGAAATAGGGACATAGGGACATAGGGACAGGGAAAGCGACTTTGTTTTATACTATGTAGTGATAAATGATTACAACGAATTTAATATACTGTGTTTTCATTTCATGCCCTAATTAAGGCAAAATAATAGGTAAAATGCACCAAAGTTCAGTATTTTTAGAAATTTCATACTTGACCACGTGGGTTTCGGTTTCGGTTTCGGTTTCGGCCGAAACTGAAGCCACGGCCGAACATTCGGTTTCGGTTTCGGTTTCGGCCTGGAAACCAGTTTCGGTCGGACACTAATGTTTAGTTGGAAACATTATTATCTCATTAATCGACCCAAGAACACTGACACTGACAAAAGATTAGTTAAACACGTGCAGAAAGAAAACCCAAAACAGAAGCTTTGTTTCAAATTAGCAACCGCCAAAGAACCACTGACATGTTATCCCAAATTCTGAAGCTAAACAAGCTGCCATTTAAATTTACTTAATAATGTTAAACAGAGCTCGGATAGAAGCTACTAACGTAACTACCCGTGTAAGTGAAGTTTGTTAATTAATACAACGTACCTTGTGGCTTGTAATGTACATTTAGAGCATAACATAATTTGCTTCGAGGGATGGATTGAAGCTCTTACTAATTCTGAAATGTATTCTATAAAATTTAACAGCTCATTGGTTCATTTAGAACTGAAAATTAGGCGAAGACGTGAGATATGCAAATTAATGAAATATAAGTGAGAAATTACTCTATTTATTATGTGTCATACGAGTGTAAAACATATAGTTGAAAAGACATGCTATTTAAAACATTTTCATGTTCATGATTGAAATATATTCTTGATTGAACTTAACGGAACTAATCCTTCAAAATATGCCAGGAATAATGGAGGCATTTGAATCTTCTGTTTTAAAAACAATGTTGTAAAGTAAGTATAAAAAATGTTTTAATAATTGTAATGGCTTGTAAATGAAATAGCTGCAAATAATTCGACTGAAAATACGTGTAATATATTCATAGCACAGTTTAATAAACTGGTTGCGTAATTAAATAGTGTTTATAAGCGACGAAGCTTCCAAACAATGAATTGGACATTACAAGTTGGGCCGCAATGCAGTACAAATGATACGAAATTCTAATTGCGATTTGATTTCGCATTTAATATCGTTTTAACTTTTAACCAAACTGCAAGTCAGTTAAGTGGTTAAATGGTAAACAACACGTATTTCAATTTTATAAATAGATATATCTGAGTTTTTGGAATATAATGTTTCCAGAATATTTAGGGAAATGATACAGTCGTCTTGTTTTTTAGCTTATTGTTCAAATAATCAGATTCTATTATATATCTATTCTACACACAATAATTTATAAATAGTCCACAGATAAGACCAAACCAATAACTTCGTAATTAATTCTCATAAGTTTTATTTACAAAGAATTTTATAATAGAGAAGACGAAGTTGCACATCGCCATAGTAAAACTTTCCTCATAAGATATCCGCAAACGTTAATCGCGGGTAACTTTGCAAACGTGGAATAAGATTGTACTTTTGTAATATATGAACTTAGGAAACTATATGATGCATGGTTATAATTAAAAATAGTTTGGAAAATCCAAAAGTGCACGCCTCATAATTTTTTTTTAATAATTATTTATTAATTATTATTTTTGTTTATTTAATAACAATTAAACCACATCGAATCAGACCCTGAAAAATGAAAGGGTTCTATTCCCGAGCATACTCAAGCGTAAGAGAAAAAAAAAGACTCGATTAGTAAAGTATTTCGGTCGCTATCGTGTTAACAAGAAAATCCTCCGCACATACAGACACACGGACGTCCAAGACAGAACTTTTTTAAACTGTTTTTTAACTAGTTTAAATAACAAAAAAAATGACATCAAAAATATCATGAATGTTAAAAATAGTGTTTTTTCTTAATATGTGTGTGTATGTATTATCTTACAAGTGCAATGTATGATACATAAAGACATTTTAAGTTTGAAAAATCAGATGTTTTGCGCGAAGTGACAGTAGTACCCACCTCAACGCTTCGCTTATGAGGCGTGCAATAGTAATAAAGCGAAAACATAAACACAAAAAATATATTTTACTTTATTATATATGACTAGAATATTCACACTTCTTATTACGAATTAATGTGTGGAATTAAAACTTTTGCCACATAAAATACATGATGACTCGGTCAATCCTGTTCTAGAATCATATTGAGATTTTAACATTGTTAGTGTTTGGTGAATTTATAACAATTATTGATTTCTTCTACAGTACATTTTAATACTATCAAGTAGGCCCTAAAATTAACTGTCATTAAAAGTTCTCTAAATAGCCATTAATGGTATCTGGAGTCTAGTTCGATAAGTGCATTCAAGCTATTTATATATTAAGCACGCTTCTCGTCTACGATTAGGGTTTGGTCACGAAACTGGGCAGAGCGATTAGCGTTCTAAAGAAACCCCTTCTCAAGTTAAATCTTTCTTTTATTCTAGTAATATTTCTTAACGAACGCGATGTGTATAGTTAACTCACATATTTGTTTGTACAATATTATTATTTTTATAACCTAAAGTTATTCATTTCAATTAGCTATTATTATTTATTTAAAATAATCTTCCATACCTACGTTTTCGTCGTTGCCAACACAAACTTATTATACAATACATCACACTGTAAACTATAAGTCATAAACAGCAAACATAACGATATAAACAGCAAACACATAAAAAAAACAAACAAAAAAATAAAATACAGCCTCTACAAGTCTACAGTATACATACTTCAGCGTCCCGCTGCGCCGCCCAAGAAATTACATCCCTAATGTTAAAACTCAATTAAACGATCCTTCACTTGATTTCGTGGTCGGTTCCGTTTATCGTGCCACTTATGGACAGAAATAGCCCGAACATGACGCTAATGAATCATTAATGTTATTAATTATATGCAATGGATGCAATCGATCGCTTTAATCTTGATGCCACTTACATCAATCAGGGACCTCCGTTTGTTCTTATTTTATTTAACATTTTGTTGTTTATAATTAGCGATGAACGACGATATTACATGAAGATAATGATTGTTGTAAAAGAGAAAATTAAATAAAACTAAACATACAGATGTAGAGAAGAAGTAGTTAATTAAAACTCACACATTAATTTAAAAGGTAATAAAAACAAATTAAGTGCTAAAACACTTGATAGTAAACAGTTAACGTACTAGAATAAACATGCTGTTCCCGTTTCCACTATATTATGTGTCGTTTAAGTACGAAATGCTTGATCTAAGGACTGATAATAGTCCCGTCACGTTGAGGTCAAACTACCTTATCACTATACATCAAAAGATAAAATTTAAGAGCATAACTTAAGCTACTTTCTACGAATGCAGCCTGAGAAATGCTGTAGTTTATGAGGATCATAAATTTTATTAGAAAATTACACTTTATTTATGCCTCTCACGTAAGAGAACTGCATAAGGATGTTAAAAGAGAAATTTCTCGTACCAATTTGCAGCCTAAATTTTCTGCATAAATGTAAAGTCAACACAAATACTGTTTCTCTAACATCTAATTTTGGGTCATTTACATCTCGTTCGCTTTATTGTTTTAAAAGAATTTATAGCACAGCATCCGAAAAAAAATAATAAAAATTAAGCAGAATGAAAAGACATCTCTATTGTAGTGGAACTTAAGTCTTCTATCATTATCCATCTTTTGAAAGAGGCTAGTAGCTTATGTGGGCTATTTTTCTAATGGCCCTCCAGCTCAAAGTCAAACAAACGGGCTAATTACGAGACCATGGAAGCAGCTTCATAAATGGCTTCATACGTAGAACAAAAATAGATTCTGCAATTAACTATTCCATATGTCAAAAACAGTAATCTATGGGCACAATGACCGTAGGACACACGAACATCCAGACAGCACATATCGCGTAAAATCATTAGCGATATACAATTACAACGCGAACAATAGTGAGAAAGTGCTTCGACAATGAAATTCACGGCGCCGTGGGAAAAACAATGCAAATCACATTTCTCGTCTTTTTGCCTAGTCTGTACTGTCGCGTAAAAAGGAATTTAATAATGACGTGCTTCAGTTAAATTCTTCATGGACTTTGTGCGCGAGTGTACATAGCTCTTTGAGCGTGTTTTACGAAGATACTTGTAGAATGTTTTTGTAAGGATACGTTAGCAGTTTGGGAGGTAACAAGTCAAAAGTATGGCTAGATTAAACGAACTGTCAAACTTTACTTAGGTTCTCGGGTTTGCAGTTGAGCGTTCGCTAACGAAGTATTTAAACAAAATAAAACATTAAATTTAAGGTAACATTAAAAAAGACTATACATATAACACTTTAAATGACCATTAGAATAAATAACTATAGTCGCTCACTGTTTAAAACATGCTTTATTACAAATCAATTAAATTGCAATTAGATACTATTTAACACGTAATACGATAACATTACTGCGACAAATGTCTACCATTCAATGTTCATATTCCATTTCAATATTGGTAAACAATGGCTCATTATTACAAACAAACAAAAACAAATTTCACCTTCAAGAACATTCATCAATTGTTATTAAAAAGCACGTACGTTTCACATGAAATCATGTTAAATCGGTATTGATATTGAAGGCTTTTAAATTGCAACGATGCAATAATATAATGAAAGAGAAATCAAATCGTCACGATATAATATAAAGTTAATTTAAAAATTGGATGACACCCATTACCCAACATTGCTATGTGCAATTTTGCCTAGCTTAAGTAAATTTTAAAATACAATGTGATTCATGCTTAAGGTAGTGTAGGCGTTAGATTCCGGTTTCGATCCTTTGTTAAGATAGTGAACATGGAACGCTGTTTGTCTCAAATCCACAAACCAATAAAACTCTTTAAAATAATATCTTTTCCCTTTTAAAGAACAAAATTGCGTTGAGGTTATTTAGATTTTCATTGATATCGCATTGATAATTCTATTATTTTACCTTTTAATTTTATAATATATCAAATTCGTCTAAAATTCTAAAAGTAGCGATTCTACCACAATATTTACGCTTTATACCGAAAATATAAAATTAGTCCATTGTCCGCACACATCTCTAATCCAGCTTAGAGATAGATATTAATCTGAGCCGGAAAAAATAGACTTTTAGTAGAAACTTTAAATATTTATGCAAAATATTGATTGCAAAAATTGTTCATTTGTATTATTCTATAACTAGCTGCTCCGCGCGGTTTCACCCCCGTGGCTCCACTCCTGTTGCCCGTAGCGTGATGAAATATAGCCTATAACCTTCCTCGATAAATGGGCTATCTAACACCGAAAGAATTTTTCAAATCGGACCAGTAGTTCCCGAGATTAGTGCGTTCAAACAAACAAACAAACAAACAAACAAATAAACTCTTCAGCTTTATAATATTAGTATAGATGTATAACTACTGCGTAAACCAATACCGTTTCGCAGAACAACAAACACGATACATTTACCGCGAAAGCTTCACCTATATTTTATTCACAACTCATGCAAATATTGTCGATAAAGGCCTGATCTCGCAATTTCACAAACTGTAATCGAGCTATCAGTAAAAACTAAGTACCGACGGGAATTCGCCGAGCCAATTTTTCAAGGATCATTTATCACACGTGAAATCCTGTGACATCGACACATTTATACACTTCATGGTGATGTTCTTTTGGAGCGAAACACATTATCGATATCGATACATCGCCGTTAAGTAATTTCGACAGCTCTTCGTTCAAAGCTTGCCGTCTACGTCGAGAAGCAAATTGTCTTATTTTCAGTTCTTAGAAAGATTTCTACGGACTCTTTTTGTTTGGCATTTCGTTTTTCTTTTCGTGTCACCGTTAATACAAATGAGCAGTCGACTGATTTTCAATGAAACCTACTGCGATAACTTTTTGTATTGTCAACCTTTGTAAATTTAGGATCTTGATATATTTGTAAGATGAAAAAATAAGGTTAAAGATTCAAGATGCAGGATTCAGGTCAAAATACATATACGATATTAACGAGATGATCACAATTTTCGAGCAAGTGTGATCAATTTCCGAAACGTGCTTGACCCTACTCTTATTTTTCGCCAAATTAATAAACAACATATCAAATAGACACCAAATAAGTCATATAGGTAAAATAGTTTATGTTATTCTTATTCATATCATTCCATCATTTGTTTCATTTCAATTCGGACTATAAATTGTCAGTAAACTATTTCTAATCCTGATTGTCTCAATTAATTAGCACCAAAAACCGCTTGTGATAAGTTCTCGCAAATTATTATTTTTTAAAGAAGAACTTGTAACTTGTTCTCGCAAAAATCTAGTTTAAATAGAAATAAAAATATTGAAATACGCATTGGCTCGCGGTCCGTCAAGGTCCACCGCGCGGTCGTCAATCCAGTTTGCAGACACAGTCTGTTTGCTCCACCGGACTAACTGTTTTACCACGTTGTGTCCAAATAAATCACCAAACCTTTGAGTTATATTGTACATTAATATTCGTGTTTTCACATGTATTATATCATTATTGTAGTATGGCTGTATCTAGTATGAACCTTCGCAAATATTTTTTTTAATCCAAGTGTACAAAGTGTACACTCTACACATAGGTATAGATTATATTTTTATTGGCTGCAAGTGTATGATTTTTGCATAGAGCTTTCTCTCAAAAATATAATTATCAAACATACTTCAACCAATTTATGCACAAAGCCTAAACTGTATAATTCCATTATCCAGTAAACATTTCAAACTCTAGAGCACTCGACTGAAATTACAGGCTTTATTTCCATGCAGGGTATAAATATCCATCATAATAAACTCGCTCAATTACGTTATAAAATGAATCCTATAATCCACTTAATATTCGGTCGATAAAAAGCAAAGCCAATTCCGACTTATAGTCATATCGTACAATACCACTTGAATCTTGCACGGCTAGTCGAGACAATAAAACACGCGCTATGAATTTTAAATGAGCCTCGTGCATTCAAGTTTTCCGCTTCCAATACCACTTGAGTAAAAATAAATGTAATAAACTATGACTGACACGAGTACTTCGTACAAGTCTGGCAATCAGCGCAGCATTTAAACATGTATATTGTATACGTATGTCATTAAAGGCGTGGATAAGGATAATAATTAGAGAATTTATGACAGAAACGCAAATGGGCAATGCGTCTCTTGATAGTGAGATATTCCACCCATAATCACTTTAGGGTATATGACCTACTTCAATTAGAGTTAGAGAACTAGAAGGATGATGATAACATAAAGTATATTCTAACACAATGTCGCTGAAAGTCTGTTCGAGGATATTTTTGACATTTCGGCTATGATTTATTCCAGCAAACTCTATTTCAGCTCCTAATTACCAGACATAAAACATTCCCGAAACTCGGAATAATACGCCAAAACTTAAAGAGCCATTTTTCATAAAAGAGACACCCAGGATGCCCTATATCCAAATTAGCTTGAGAGAATATTCCGCGTAAAAATCTAGTCTAATCTAAACAAGTAAGGCAAATAAGAAGTAGTACATTAGAGAGATGGTACATAATAAGCCCAACGCTGATGCAGAATTTACATAGCTGACATGGATTTGTTAACTGTCATGCTTTCTATAAGTTTAGACTAACTCTATATATATTGCTATTTGCATAATTTTCGGAAGCGTTGCGGACTTGACACAACGTGTTCAATTTAGTCGACTACATAAACTACGAGTATAAATGCGAATTTCTGAATGCACAATTCACTGTGGTTGTATGACCGATTTACATGGAATATCTCGTCCTCTCTGCTTTAGAATATAAATCTATCTTATTATTATTGTATTTTTATTTGTTGAATCACAATTTATTTTACGGAGTTGCTCAAGGCATTTTTTTACGTTTGCTGTTTGAATTCTCATCTATTTTTGTAGAAAGCTGATCAATCAGCCTAGTAAAACCAAAGAACCGTGCTATCTGCCTGATAATAATACAACATTTTTAGTTTGTGTTTTGAACCAAAAAGTATCTAAAACCACATTAGGTATACATAATTTTTAAGAGGGTAGACACAAATAAAATAAGAATTTCCAAAATAGATTAACTAGAACCGTTTTGAACAACAAAACTCGAAACAAATTAAGACAATTATGTTCTTAAATCGTTTCAGCAACTCGCATCGCAACAAGCCCCATAATTTGCACAAAAAACCGGCATCTTGACAGTGAAATGGCGGGGAAAATTCACGACAGAGGACTTCCTCCGAACCGGTTTACAGAGACTGTGGTCCTACCGGTTGCTGAATGCAAAAAGTATAGATAAAAACGGAAACGTCTATAGACTCGCAATATCCTACGGATGTAAAATAATTGTGTTAGTTATATCAGCTATCAAGATCTGTGAACGAAAGTTAACCAGTTAGTTTCTGTTCTACCTATTTGGGTTATTGGACAGTAATCAATACGGAATTTCCCTAGTGATTTGAAGATGATTTAATTGGTTATTTCCTGAATACAATAATCTTTTCTATGATTGACTTTAATATCGTGCAGGCAATTATTTTTTTCAATATGTAGGCGTATCTCATCATTTACGCGTCACTGCTCATCAATGGTTCACAGTCAAGCGTGTTCACATTCTATGACTACAAAAAATGATACAACATTAAAAAATTCTTATGATTCATTAACTCTTGTATAATTTCCGTAAAGGAACACACGTTCGAAATATTTTGAGACAACTCTCAATTTTTGTGTAAACTCGAAACTGGTTTCGCTCAGGGTTATGAGATTGTTAATTTAAATACTTACCAAGAATTTACAAGAAATGCAAAAAATAATTATTATGTGGCCTAGAAGTTTTAATTATAGCGTACTGTATTATATTATAATATCTACTGAATATCTACGCAAAGTCTTGAAATTATTTTGTATCCAATGTCTTGTCATCCATACTAATATTATAAATGCGAAAGTAACTCTGTCTGTCTGTCTGTTACTCAATCACGCCTAAACTACTGAACCAATTTGCATGAAATTTGGTATGGACATATTTTGATACCCGAGAAAGGACATAGGCTACCTTTTATTGCGAAATATGTACCACGGGCGAAGCCGGGGCAGACCTCTAGTTTGAAATAAATAACTAAAAAATTTTAGGTATCTGAGGAAATATTGAGAACCTACGTACTAATACTTCATTGTAAACGAGTACTTAGTTGTTTACTAGATATCTTTACACTACAGGAAATATAAAAATAAACAGGTAAAATATAACTGAGACCAGTTTATTTGTTGTATTTCTGCAAGTTGTGTTAATAGTCGGCTTATTTCAACAACCTGTTTATTTCGTTAAAGCTGTGTTATCTTTTTCCACGTGGTGTGTACTTCATCGCATTTGTTTGGGGTCTAAGTTCTAACTAAACCTGATATGTTATCTTTAATCAAGTCTGATAAAGAATAGCAATTAACACATATGTTACTGACCTACTGAGCTATCAACGTGTTTTTATAACAGTCAGCCGGTATAGCTTTAGAATTGTTATACCAGAAGTATAACAATTCTCAGTCACACCTGATAACAGAAAAAAATCAACGAGAAATTAAATATTTCCCGATTACCTACTTATATTCTAAAACGAATCCTCAATTTTACTTGCCCAATAAATACCAACATGTTCAAAGTCCTAAGCACGTTGCCTTCAGTAATCAAAACAATCCAAGGTTATTAACACATTGTGTTACTCAACTCATACACCTACTAAAATCTTATCTCTTCACACCTTCCTACTACGTTTTAACCGTACATTTAAATGATATCATCATAACATCAAAGCTTATCCAGCAATACGAGTATCACGTAACAGAAATGGTCCTACGTGTGAACACGGTGATTCATCCGACCCACTAGCAACGACCATAAAAGATAACATATTTACTCGACCTCTTGAGGACGTGCAACGTAATTAAGATCATAGTGTACTTACAGGAAAATTAGAAAAACTTGACACTTCTGCGTCTTCTACGTCTGTGAAATTAAAATAACTAGGTACCGTAGACTTGAATAAAAATATCATTTCGGTGGTAGCATTTGCTTTTAACTTGAGTCATCTTTACTCGGATATAGTTACCTAATTTTTATTGTCACTTTCAATTTTGTGCACCCGATCAAAAGCTGACTCATCCACTCACTTTTACGTTGGCTATGCAAAATTTCTTGTTTGCTCCCAGATTTTACATCTACGCTTTCTTTTACTATTTGCTTTGAAAGGTCATCAGGTGGCTCATATTTTAGATTACATTGTCTTTGCTTGTGATACAAGCATAAATACAATATACAAAAACAAATGACTTGACTGGAAACTAGCCTGTTTTATTTCTTTAAATGAATCAAAAGTTTTAAAAACATAGCCACAGTTACCATGTAAAGCTCATTGTGTTTAACAGTTTTATTAACATTTGTAAACTGAGCAATAAATCAACAAAGTTCGAGTAGTGAACCGAAATTCTATATTGCTTTCGATTTAAACATGGTAATGAATCAATCAATAGAACTAGCATTTAACAAGTCCGTATTAAAACTGTGATAACTCATTGCTTATACAACCGTACAATTACCATTTAATTCCACTATCAAACCTGCAGTGTTCAATTCCTTTAATACTATGCCATCAACATAACGGTTATTATTACGCAGGGCAAAGACCTTGTGATCTATAGATTCATTGGAGTGTATTAATAATTGTAACAGCTTTCACTCAAGCGCAATCAAACCCTCTCGATGCTTGGTTATTTATGTCCAGGAAGCATATCAATAATACGAGCTATTAGCAGGTACGCGTTAAGCTCTTATAACTACCCAAAATCCACATGCACTTAGCTTTTGCGATAACATTTGTATTGGGATCAAAATTTTAGCATGAAATAGATTCATGATACCCGGTTTTATGCCTAATGAGGCGTATCAATGGGCTGCTATTCTGTATGTATAGAATATCTCAAAGTTAAAACCCCAAATTGCTCATCGTCATACTATGGGAAATTTTACTGAGAGGAAGATGACTCAGTTGAGAAAATATTGCAAAATTGTTTATAATTTTAGCATGCTAACAGATAGACTATTCATATCAGTCATCTGACAATTATTATCAACTTGCCCGACTTCGATACTCATAATTACAACTACACATTCATCAACTCAACAATCGTGTTTTCCCCCACATAATCAACAGCATGCAAAATATAGCATTTAAATATAGACTAATCTAATCTTTACACGAATTAATAAATATTAATCCGATCCGTTGTTCGTAAAAAGTACTTTGGTTAGTTTTGCCATTCTAGCAAAATTTTACTGACTGCTGGTAACTTGGAAAAAAGTTTAGTCAATTTTCATCCGCTTTAGATACAATCTTAACACACGAAAGTTCTATAAGTGCACCGCTAATCTACGCTTAACTCGCTCTGGTCCTAATCAGAAGCGGTCATGACTTTTTAAAGAGCCCATTACGCCAATCTCTCAGTTAATACGCTCAAATAACAAGGGTAATGACACGACAGATGTGTTAAATTCGTGTAAATTGCGTGGAATGTATGCAAAGGATGGACGTTACATGACCGTGGTAATTAATTGTTTAAATGTGACTAGTTGTGAAAATTTTACATTAACATTGTATGGATATTAAGCCATTAGTATAATAAGTTGGTATCGTTATGTTATTAAATATTTCTGTTATGATGCCATTTAATTATATTATACGGCATCATGATTTTAATATGGAATGTCAAAAACTGTAATAGGTAGGTGTTATGCTGTACCTGCATTAGTATGTACTTCTTCTTCTTCGTTTTCCCTATGGTTTACGAATATTTGAACTTAAGCGAATACATTATTGAATACTTACGAAACCTTTAATTATAAATTATTCTTCCAATTGGTTCTCTCCGGCTTACAAATAAAATTGACAAATTTAAAAATAGTTTTATACCATAGCCAATCGCAGAAGAACACCAACACAGGAAATCTATGGCGCAGGAAACGGCTGAATCAGATATTTTTAACTATCAAATTTAGACAGTATTTCAAGAACTTGTCCATAGCAGTCAATCGATTTGGTCTAATTATACACTTTCCGATAGCAATTAGTGCCCCGTAACAAGTTACGTGATCCAATATCAATCTTTAATACAGTCAGCAATAACTGTTTGCGATTTGTAATGAGAAATCAAGTACGATAATCTTAGACGTTTCTTGCACGCTTCACGGTAATTCACGCCAGATTGACTCCAAGTCTTCGAACCGCGTAATAACAGTATCTCCAACAAAATTAATTACTATCGAATATCGAAGATCGTAATGACGCGAGATTTCCTTTTGCAGTTCAGGGTATAAATGAGTCTGAGATTAGTAATGGTTACTGATAAGATATGCTTAAGTGAATAAAATATGTAGTAGCATGTCAAGATAAACGATAAATACGTTCTTTGATGAATTTATATTTCAAATTAAAAAAATGTGACGATTGTTTCGTTATTTATTCCATTTTTTTAAGTATACGGAACGCATAGACTGATGATAGAGTTACAGACTGATGACTTCTTCCGTTTCAGTATTTTTTTTGTTATTTTTTCATATATTTTTGTTTCATAAGAAATTAATTTATGATTGCAAATTGCAATTATTTCGTGAAAAAAGCTTGAGTTGTAAAGACAGGAAATACAATTTGTAAATAGGTATCTAATTACTTACGTAAGGCACCTCTCTCTTGAAGCTAGAGGCGAAGACATTGCAATTAAATTTAATATTGCATTTTGGCACTTTACTCCAGTCAGTCTAGACATTCAATTCACAATAATTCCAAAAGTTATCAAACTTCGGTCAAGTGAATGGTACATTGGGACGACAATAAATCCCATTTTGCAACCTTGTCCGCAGTCCGGAACTGCAATTAAATTATTTTTTGCTGTATGGTCCTGAAAAAAATTCCAAAAGTTCTGCAAACTTGGGGAAGTTTTCGATATAATATTTCATATCACGTATTAAATTTGCAACCAATCTCAGTGTACGGAACATCTTTTAATATTGAATATTAATGTTTTTTTTTTTTTATTAAACTGAATGAGGTTGCAAATTTGTAAATGCACCAGAATAGATGTTTTCGAAGTTTGCAACCAAGTTCCAAAACTTTTGTAATTATTCCGAGACCACCTTACTCGAAAAAATGACCACGAATTAAAAATAATTATAAATAAACATGTTCCGGTCAACGAAAAAGGTTGCAAATTTATACAACCGTTCGGTATATATTTCCGATATCTGTGTTAAGTTTGCAGAACTTTTGGAATTTTTTTCACGACCATACAGCAAAAAATAATTTAATTGCAATTTTAACAATGTTCCGTACACTTAGATTGATTGCAAATTTAATACGTGATATGAAATATTATATCGAAAACTTCCCCAAGTTTGCAGAACTTTTGGAATTTTTTTCACGACCATACAGCAAAAAAATAATTTAATTGCAATTTTAACAATGTTCCGGACTGCGGACAAGGTTGCAAAATGAGATTTATTGTCGTCCCAATGTACCATTTACTTGACCGAAGTTTGAAAACTTTTGGAATTATTGTTAAATTCTCGATTTTCAATGTCGATTCTGACTGATCTACTTAGGTATATTGCGCACGAATAGCCGTGATATTTGCCGCCATAACAATAACTGAAAATACCGATTCCATTTAGTTTCAAAGGTATCACTAGCAGCTGTGAGAAAACGCGCGACCGGTCACATTTCTATTTTCTAATATGGCTGAATTCTGAATTGTTCTTCGCAGTCAAGTTTCCGTAGACTGATATCTTTGTGCGAATAACGGGCACCAACGGTTTTTGCACAACTAGGCCTACCCCCGACCCCGCCCGTGGCTTTCGAAACGCTTCGGTTGGCGCTAATTATTTGGTCACAACGTTTTATTGTATTTAATACGAAGACAGTTAAGGACATAGGAAGTGTTGATAATTACCTAGTATTGAACGCGTTTTATTGAGTTTTAGGCATGAATAGTACACACACATTCTACATACTTCATTTTTTTTAATATGTAGGAACCACCTATATATCTACTTACCTAATTATAGAATAAATTTAAATAGATATCTATCTATATACCACACATTATAACAATTATTATGAATGAGCGTTAGCTATTGAATAAAGGCTACGCATTGTACATACTGGTAAGGTCATATTTTTTATCTGGGTTAAATAAATAGATTTTTCATACAAACGTTAATTAAAAATTATTAACACATACCTACTTGACAACTGTTTTCAAAACAAAAGGAAACTAATGGAATGACACTTCAATGAATAAGCACCAACCTAATCACAAAAACTATTTTATCTTCCTGATAACAGGTGCACGCTCTTGATAAGCTTAAATCCGTCAACGAGATTTGTAATAAAACACTGTTTATTCTTATAAGACTATAATTATTATAATTGTACTCTGTCTAGTAAAAATATGAAATAAGGTGGTACCTGTTATAACTGCCAACATAAGCGCGAGCGCCGCCACACCTGTCGTTCCCACACGAAAGGACCTCATCTTGTCTCTTTTCAACACGTTTGTCGCTTGTCCGTATAAACAATAAAAAACAAGAGATTCAAATTCTGCCTCCTCAACGGTAAACGTCTTTCCTTTTCAACAAAAAACAATGCACATGCGTTTTTGTTTCACCTGCGTTACGCTTACATTCATATAAGATAATGTAACACACTAAATACACTTGAAAAGTTTTCTCAACATTTCTAAAAGCGTCCAAAATGTTGTAAGATTGCGAATTTTCGTAAGTTCATTGTGGGCATATATTGCAATATAAACTTTAGAAATAATTTGATCAACAAACTTGTTACGTGAAGTAAATTCAGAGACGAAAAAGAGGTGCGTACGTCCGTCCTCTACGAGCGCGAAGGCACACTGACGCGACGCGAGCGACACCGGCCGGCACGAGCGAAAGAGGAACTAATGGGCATCATCCAAGGTAGAGTTGAGAGTACGTTGGCTCGAACCTCGCTCGAGAGCTCTGCCGCTGCGTGACGCAAGGATTTAAAACTAGTTGTCCGTTGTTGTTTATTATTTTTAATTCTTTGGATAAGAATGATTTGTCACACATTCCAGGCTATGCGCATGCTGGCGGTCATCTCGAATGCCTCAGTTCTAAATGTAATAAAATTTAATGCGAGCATAAGTATTTTGATTTATTCGATACAGTTTTTGAGATATTACCTATGTGCATGTTGTTGTTTAATGTTACATAAATGATATTTATTCATCTTGTTAAAAAACTAATTAAACAGGTTGGTTAGTTAGTACTCACATTATAATTTACCTATAGATATTATTTACAATTTCAAAGAAAAAAATATTGTTAAATTATCTGGGTACTATTGTGTAAAATAAACATTTTTTATGGTTAAAAAAACCATTATTTATTACAACAGAATGCTATTATTTATTGCATGATACAAGATACTATCTGCTGCCCACGACACCGCTTGTGTTTATCTAAGATTCTAACCGCTCCCCTCTAATAAGGAAGGTAGCGTAATGTCTTCCGGACTGTGCCATTAAATAAAAAAAAATATACGTCCAATACCTACCAAATATATCAAAGTAACTAAAAGACGAAGGTATAAGATAGACTATATAGGTATCTGTTTTAGAAACTCTATGTACATTTTTGTAAAAATTACTGTTCTATTCCAGTGATCTAAATTGCCAAGGCCAAAATTATGCAATCAGTTATATATTGGATATAAAAACAATACATATACGTGTAAAATAAAGGGAGAGTTGTGACTAATCCGGCTTTATATCAGTGAGTCATGAGCAATTACCTAATTGAGTTCATTCATAAAATCAACTGCTACTGAGCGTAAGTATGCTTTTAATTTCAATAAAATACGAGTGACATTTTAATTAACAATTTATGATAATGATCATACTGGAGATATTATACTTGATTAAGGAGATATGTTTAATAGCATCTTATGCAGATAAAGTAACGGCAAAGGGGTTTTTTTATCAACAGTGTTAAGTTGGTATTAAATTTTATCATGGCTAATTGAAAATGACTTCATAATGTCTCACGAAAGCCTAATTATGGTAATATGAAGTTTTTAGTTTATTTTGATAGAGCGGTATTTGAGTTATCTTATTACAGTTTATACTCTGTTATCCCATCAAAAATAATACTTTACTAGGTATGTATAATTGTATACCGTATACCTATACCTTTGTTTGACTGACCGACTATTCAACCTGACTTTAAACTTCTGATCTTACTGCACTCTTGAACTTTCAACAAAAGCAACGCTCTCTAATGACTTTTGGCGAAGTTATTAAAAGTTACATCATAGCCCTAAACTAAGCCTAAACTATTTACCTATGCTACAATCCTTTATCATCTGTGACGTGAATACAAAGTAGTACCAGTATTATATTATCTGTGGCAGTAGTATATAATCTGTGGCACATGTCACTATGTACGATAACTATTGCACACCAGCAGATTAGCTTGTCGCGTTTCGTTACAGTTATAACCCCAATCAGCCCTGTGATATACCGCTTGACTTGTAATGCTGTGACCTAAATTTGTATTGCACCAAATTTGATGCATATCTCCTCAGTGGGTTGTAATGAGTTATGTATATCTTATAGTTACTGAAGAAGAGATTGTTCATCAGTTCCATCACTTCTTTATATATTATGTTGTATCCGAAATAGTGTATCATTTAATATACTATAAGGTAAGCAGGAGAATAATAATTATACCAGGGTATGAAATCATTAAGAAAATTTGAAGTATGTATGCATTTTATTTATCGAACAAATGAATCCTGTTATTTATTATGTCTCAAGTTTGACCAAACTATTATGTCAATAATTGTCAGTAGGTAATTCATTATCAAGTAAATGTTGTCAAAACAAAGCATCCAATTTGCCATAAAATTATGGATAATTAACGCGACAAATATCATATTATGAAATTCATTAACGAACGCAATTGTGCCCTAATTAATAAAAGCTAACCATTATCTGTAAATTATTTGTAAAACCAATATTTATATTTCTCATTTACTCTATTAGTTAAAATTATTGAAACCTTTGAATATATCGAATTTTCTGTTTCAATTACAATTTGAAAACGTATTAAAGTATTTCAATATGGACAATAATTATTATAATATTATATTGTAGCTTAGCATTTTTTATCTTTATTAATAAGAAAAATAGGTAGTTTATTTGATAGCTCATCAATTATCTCGAGATTAGCTCTTTATTACGAAAACAATAAAGGCCTAAGCAAGCTTATTCGTATAATGACGAGCTAGACCTAAGTTTCGCCTCTAAGTTACCTACACTGCCGTCAGCATTCATTGAACATATAACAATAATGAATATCGATACCAGACCTAAATAGATGTTCAAAGTATTTTCATTAAGCTATTGCCGGCTAAAATGAGAGTCCAAAATGAAGCTCTAATAAACTGGCTTCTGAAATAGTTCCATAACACAATAACCCCTTGATAAAGCCCTGTCTGCATCCGGTATTACTTCAGAGGCAATATTTTCCGAATTTCGATTAAGCTCATATCGAAATTGAATAAAAACTGCACCATAGTCGACTAAATTAAATGAAAGGGAATACGACGAGCCCTTGTTTTGGCGGCACAAATAGAATTAAAAAACGACCCCATGTTAATAATCGCTCTATTTAACAATTGGAAAGATTACCTACTTGACTATACCATTTAATAAAATGTCAATCAAATTGGTCAATCGAACTATTGGGGAGTTAAGTGCAAACCAATCGTAGATTTTGGCCGTATTGAAATTGAGAGAATTGTTAAGTATTTTTTTATATTATTTTATAATGCGTGTGATTTTTTATTGTACATCGTTAGGCGATGTAATTTTTCTCGATTTAATACAGAAAGATATTATGTTTGTTCTAAGTTAAACATTTAAGAAATCAACTGAAAAGTTATAGCCAATTGTACGAGTTACATCGGTATTACCAAAGGTAAGACCAAATTGCATTGCAGAATTTGCTAACTGCAATTATGATTTTAATGACGATGCTTTGCATATTGCAAGTTTTATAACAATTTATCTTTAATGTCTACAAATCACAACATACTTGTAGTTAAATATATAAATATGTTAATCTATCTTTTGTTGTTGAGTAAGAGATAACGAAAGCAGTCGATACGAATGACTTAGATTCAAAAAAAGAACGTCAAACAATTTCATAATTTTTTTTTTCAAGCCTAAAATAAATCCTTCGTGAAATCAGTGATCACAGATAATTAAAAAATTGCATTAATTGATCTCAGTCCGCGACTTGTTTGGTTTCCATGGATATTCGGAAAGGGATACATTTTTGCACCCCATCCGTCCCTGCGGATTATTTACGGGCTGGCGACTTCTCAAATCACCAATATCATAAAGGTAGACGGTATCATATAATCCTAAATAAAGCAATACGCTTCATCGTTCGTGCATGTAATGGGGATAACAAAATTTGGAAGACTCGCCTTAATACTAATATTATGGCTTCGTGATATAGGGAGTATACAATTATCGCTTTAATCAAGCTGCTCCGTTGATGGGGAATAATGGAGATATTTCCTTAGCTTTTTATTTAAAAATTACGAGTAAAAACTATCGTAGCATCTCCTTAAATTACAGGATTATTTGACTATGTTTTAAGCAGGGCTTATTTCGTTTTATGTTCTCCGCTCCTTTAAATATTATATAATCCTGTTATATTTTTTATGCTCGTTATCTTTTTATGTGTTAAATAACTAAATATTTTAAAATGTAGAGTGATCACTGCGAAACGAAATATGTATATCCAATAAGTCTAAAAATTATTTCATATACTTAATATGTTATTTTTTTTTGTACAGCGAATATAATAAGCCAGAATGTTATTTTTTATTGTCTTCAAAGTTATAAATTATAATCTTTTTCTTTGATTGTTTGTTTTAAAATAGGTTTAGTAAGATGAAAGAAACATTTAATCAATCTTAAAGTTCGAAAATTTCGTTATTAGAATATACGACTTCCAAACTTAATTGAGTAGGTACGCGGAATTCGGAACCGCCAAACCGACTTTCCCGGAGTGCATTACGGCCCACGTTATGACTCGGAAAATGCGACACTTCTTACCCTTAGAGGGAGCGCTGTATTTATGACGTGTTCTTGATTTATTACTAAGCACCCCAACGTTTTGTTTCTTCACGGTGATGAGGGCAACGACCTTGCGAATCTTCGGAACGTCTGACAGTATGATTTAGCTTTTCCAAATAGAACTAATGGGCAGAGTTGACCTTTGATAAATCCGAATTCGTTTTAATGATATGACATGATTTCTGACAAAAATCCTACATTTAAGCTTTACTTCATAATGATGCCATTTTTATACCACGTAATGAACCCGATAATAAAACAGGCTTTTTTAAAATGGATAAAAAATAATTGTAGCAAAGTGCTTAAAGTTAAATTTACTGTAGGCGCTGAAAGAAAATGTCACGTAATTTAAAGAAACGGCCACGAATCACGGTAGCGTCCACAGAATGAATCAAAGCGTAGGTATTCAGCGCCTTGAAAGAAATGGTCCAGCGAGCAGATTTGAATTC